>JAODAG010045666.1:2991-17171 GCA_027574785.1 Orphnurgus asper | reverse complement strand
TTAAGAGTTAATTAAACTCCCCATCGGTACGTGTATATATATAATTATACCACCCTACTTGTCCTGACGGCTGTCTGGCGAGAGCAAATTATAACAAAAAACGCCATCATGACTGGTTCACGCAGACCTCGACACTTCGCCGCTCACCTACCGTATAGAGAACGTTTAGCTCTCCGACGAGCAGATTTGCCAGGGCCCGGGCGGGCGATGCCGACAAATGGGAACCTCAGAAAAAAGCCCTACACGACGACGAGAACGCCCAGTGGCGCGGATTTGGATGATGGTTGGTCGTTTGAGCTGTGTAGTATAATAGGCTAGGCCTAGGTTTAAAGCGATCAGAAAACATGGTACTACTTGACTGGCTACTCAGCAGTTGATCAAGTACCAATTACACCTTGGTTATGGACAAACATGGAAGAATAATATGGAATAATCCTATCCAAGCCTGCTGATCGCACACTCTATTGCGTCTCAAGGTAACATGGGACTTTAATACAATAAAGGGTTTAGGCTATGTACAGGCAGTTATGTATACGGATGCTAAGTTGCTCGAACGCCTAAGTTGTACGTTGCGTAGAACCTTACATGCGTGCGCGTGATGTTTTACACGAACCGGTGCATTGTACAAGCAGTTATAGACGCTATGTTGAACGCATCTGCGCGCGTCTTCCTCGTCGAGGCAGTTTCCCCGTTGACGCAGGCTTTTTTTTTGGGGGGGGAGGAATTACTTCAAATTTATTTTTGTGCAAAAAGACCTATAAACTTCTATGATATTTCGAACGATACAACAAAATGTTTCTTGCCTGAAAAACACAACACCATCACTAAGAACAAATGAAGCGGATTATTGAGATTTCGCGCTTACAAGAAAAGCATAAAAGAAGCACTGCGTTTGTTTCAGACCGAGGACTCCACAGTGCGAGCGACATATTGATTGTACAATGTTATGAATAACTTGAATACCAAGTTGATTTCGCTAAAGTGGTTTCCTCTTATTAAACGTGATGTTAAATCAAAATCTGCCCAATATGTTTACCAGCGCTTTCTCTCTCTCTCTCTCTCTCCACCTCTTGTAAGGAAACTTGAATCAACTAAAATTTGTTCCATTTTTATTCAGAAGAAACAAAACCCGAACACAATGACTAACATTAGTTGCTGATATTTACTCCCAGTTATTAATATAGTCTTTAAGTTTAATGGTACTCTTTAATAACTTTTCTTTGAGAGATTGATTGATTCATGATTACGGCCAAGCACCTCATTCCAGCAGACAGTTATATATAAATGGCAAGTTAAGTTCATAATATGCGTAATTTACTTCGATTAAATAAAATAGTAGCCTACTATTAAAATTGTTCAAGTTTTACACATTTTGTTTCATCGATACGGTTGGTGCTCGTCGGTCGGTTGCTATGGCCAGTCGTCCTTAGTTACCTGTTAATTTGTTACCACACTGCGTGCAACCGTATGGCTGGCCGGGGTTTCCCTTCACTGAATGGTGGTCATCGACATTCCGCTGGGCAGTTATAAAAGTGGACATGAATTCAGCGACCTTCAGTCGATATTCGTTATCCACGGCAAGTTCGACGTTAATGTTTTCCTTGGAATATTTCAACAAATTGACGATTTCTTGCCCGGATCGCCCAAACATCGGCGCGGTGGTCTGTTGCCTGGTGGTGGCATGGCGAGATGGACGGAAGGCACCCCGATTCGGTCCGGCGGTCTCGTTCGTGGTGAACGGGCCTCCGAGGCCCTTCTTCGTAGCGGCTCCGGGTCGGGGTACGAGCCCCGGAACGGCATCGTCGTACGTCGTCGTAAAACCGTCACCGCCGGACACCAGCCAAGGGTCGCGCTCGTCACCGCCTTTGAGTTGCTCGAGGTGAGCGTAAGAGACGTCCGGGGAGTCACCGTCCCCGAGGTCGTTCCCCTGCAGAGCGGCGTTCACGCGGGGCAAACGACGGCGACTCGTCCTGCCTATCGAGCGGGTAAACTCGGGCAAAGATCCTCGGAGGGACCGGACGACCGAGTATATCAGGTTGGTGGTACCTTTACGGCCGTCGGGAGGTACCGCGGATCTGTTGCTGCCTTCGATATTCAACATGGCGGCCTTCTTTTCAAATTCGTCAGAGGGATATTCCTCTTGGTTTTGTCCTACGCGTGGGTCGCCATGAGGGGATGGTGATACGCGGACGTCGTTGGAACAACCGACGAAATGGTCTCGGGCATTCCACCAGATGTCCTCGTCACTGCTGGTCCTTGGAGTGGTACACCCAGATGATGGTACAGCAGAATCGCGGCCATCGAGCGGTGTAACGGTACCGTCTCGTTGATGGAGGCCCATCAGGTTATCCGTATTTTCTTTTCCCCGATCTGCTCTCGGTCTACGAGGGGGGAACACTCTCCGAAAATATCTGCGCAATGGCGGCAGTCGTTGGAACGAGTCGAATTCTCCCGTAGGGACGGCGGGATCACTCATCTCCCCAACTTTAGTAGATAATTTCCCCGCGCTTCGATTGCGCTCGGCTCTTGGGGAATAGGCGTCGTGCGTTTTTGATTTCTTGTGGCGAGTGGCGTCTCGGCCAGCCGTGTGACCACGGGTGGCGTCGTTTGCTTTGGAGGTCGCGTCGCCCCGTGCGGAGTCTTGGCCAGCCGGTGATGCGCATTCTCGCGCGCAGAGGCTCGAATGTTGAGACGCACCGCCGTCGTTCACGCTTGAGATCACGTGGCTCGTACAGACAGGCTCGATCGTGCGGTCTCGTCGGCCGCTGCCGTCGAGACTGAGTCGGTCTGATCTGTCCCACTCTACACTTGAACACGAGCGTTCGTCGGTACACGGCAGCTCCTCTGGACTGGACTCGCTATCTTTCCCGGGACGCGGAACCGCAACCTCACGGGCGTCGTAGAACTCGCTCTCGTCGTGACCCTCCTCCTCCGATGGCGCGGCGGTACGCGCTCCGAGCCGTAGTCGACAGTTTGCGCCCGCCACCGAAGAACCTGGCGCTTCTCCGCGGGGAGACACCGCACGCCGGTCGCTGTCGAATCCCCCCGCGGGGATCGTTTCAATAATGGCGAGGGTATCGCCGCCGGCTGCGGCGAGGTCTACTCCGGGAGCAGCCCGTAAGGTGCCTCTCCCTCCTTCTGGCCTTCTCGTCGAGCCTTCTTGCGCGGGCTGTTTCGTGGCCACGGTCGACGATGACGGTGCATTTCCTCCCCTCGGTGGGCCCGAAACTGGACAAGCTATAGCCTTTTGGGGCGCTGTGCTTTTAACCTGTGTCTGTTGCAATCAATTAAACAAACAAACAAACAAACAAACAAACAATGCTAAACAACAAATAAGTAATACAAATTAAATAACTAAATAAATAAATTATCTATCATCTTGTAAAATATCATTATTATGTAATAATGAAAGTAAATGAATAATTCAGAAAATAAAATAAGTGTCACGTTTTTACCCCCAAACAGGCCATGAAAGTATTTTATGTCAGTTATTAATTAAGGTAGGTCGAGAATATCAATTAATACATTATTAAACAAGGCCATTGGCACCATGGTTGTGAGGGGGGGGGGACAGAGGAGATGTCCTCCCACACTTTTTATAGTAGGGGTTGGGGATGCAAAACAATTAACAAAATAATATCAATTAATGGGATAGTTTTAATCAAAAACTGCACTAGTATTGGCAGTATAATGAACGGGTTCAGTCTTGGCTGCACTTTAACGGCCTAGATTATATTTTATTTTATATTTCTCGAGAAACTACCCTTTAAAACATCATCAACTTATCAATGAAAGTGGCTGAAATACAAGCCTAACTTGAGTAAATACTAAAAGGTCAGCTTTACTGACTTTACTGCTTTTAAAAGGAAAACAAAACAAAGACACTGAGTCAATAATACACATAGAGGGTAATAATTTTCAAAACAGTATCATGTAGGTATTCATCACCCTCAGATAACTCAAAACCCTAAGTAAGAATAAGCTACATTCAAATTGTGACTAGATTCAGAGGTGATGACGTCAGCACTTGATTTGAATTAAAGCAGCATGGCAGCTGAAATCAATTATTAAACATGGATTTAACTTAGGCCTATACGTCATGTGTTCTGCTTTTCCAAGTAAATAACATTTTCCAACATTTTCGTCGCGACTCACTGTCGAATCAACAATAAGGTAGTTGGGAGGATATGTTCTATAGAACATTTGCTGTTGCGCTGATCGACGGCATGAACATATTGGCACTCATATTGGCTCCATTTTCGCAAATATCATTTTTATGACGTTGACGGTGTGGTGACGCTGTAAGGTACCATAATTATACGGATACAACTAATGGGTATACTTACTCCCTGGCTCTGATGCCGGCAGTCAGACTCGGGCTGGGCGTGTGGTACGGCGTTTTCGACTAATTTCCTGGCATTTTCTTTGGTTTTGGTTTTGTTATGGTCGTTTTGCGGTGACACCCAGTTCGTTTGGCCATCTGGTGGGTTTCCGCAGCTTTCACGGCACTGTCGACAATCCGAGTTCGGACACGATGACACATGATGGCCGTTGCGAGCTACCATACGACTGCGAGGGAACGGTAACATTATTTGCAAGATTGATGGACATTACATTATTAAAACGTTAATGCCACAAAACTTCAGTTCGATGTGCTATTAATGATTCTTAATTAAAGCTATGCTGGGTTCCAAACCAAACGACTGCATCATATGCCACGGCACCATCCCGCCATATTCACCCAGTTCCCAGCCTCCCCAACTCTTATTTCGATCGGACATGGATATTCACGGGGGCGAGTGCCACGTAAGTGTACATCCTGTGCCACAACTCGATCTGTTAAACAAACATATGTGGCGACTGGCGACGAGTCTAAAAACAAAATTGTCTTGGGAGGGGGTTCCAAATGGAGTACATGTGAGTATAGTCGTTAGTATATTACGGGGTTCGATAATGTAAGTTAAAAATCTTGTTCTACCCATCGACGTTCTCGACCAGTCCTTCCAGTAAGGTCACGAGTTCATCGGTCTCGATCATCTTCAGCCCCGTCCTCAGTTGGTCGAGGAGGTCCTCGAGACGGCCGTGAGCATGGATGGTGCCCGAACTGGACGAACCATTCGTCAGACCCTGGTGGTTCATCTGAGGCAAAAATCGGTAAGATCTAAGTGTTGGATTTTTTTTCTTCCAACGGTACCGGTACGATATGTTTGTTACCTCTCCAACACTTGGACCACGATTGACACCATGGCCCAGGTCATAGTTCTGTAATACGGGTGCCAGGGAGGGGATTGACCTCCATGGTGTCAGGACCTCAAATGCATGCATTCTGGTCTGTAATATTGAAGGTTTAAATGGAGTCTCTAGCAACGAGTCATACCGCCGCCCGGTTCCAAGCTCAAATCGGGCAAATCAGTTCTTACAGGTTCTGAGTTCTGAGGCAGTTCTGTGGTATATAGTTCTTAGGTCAACTCTAGCATCTCGCCCTTTTGACTAGGATCAGGCGTAGTTTCAAAGATAAGTTGGAATCGTACATAGCGTATACTTTTAATACTTGAAAATAAGAGAATTCCGGAGGAAGTAATAATTGGTAAGATTAAAAGCGAGATCAATTTGTCGTTTGCGGTTCCCCTTTTCCCTATGAAAGATGATTTTGTCTGCGTTTTCTGCTTCTATGAAGAGAAGTCAATACATTTTAAAGAAAAGTACTAGAACCTGTGTTGTTAAGGTAGGGCCTGCACCGGTTATTGATTCTACATGAACTAATAATATGAGCGTGATTTGGTGACGTATATGATATATGATATTTATCGATTCATTCGTGGCTGTCTACACCGTGTTTCTATGATAACTTCTGTAGTCTGAGGATTATTTTACTAAGCATCTTTGGTGTAGAGTGTCGGGGCATCTTAGTATCATCTCTATTGGTTTGTGATCAGATTGGACCTCTATATATTCCATAGGTGTATTGACTCGGCTCGCACAACAACCTTACTCGTAGACTGACGTGCATCCTGGACAAGATGGTTAGTGTCTCTTAGCAGCGATTCCTGCATCTGACCAAAACGAAATGATCAGAATCTTCAGTTCTGTCATCTATTCAGTGATCGCTCTCTTGATTTCTAGTGAACACTTCGATGGCTTCGTTTTCTCAGGTTCAAAGTGTTTGTGTCAAACGCACTGAATTTGTTTTAATTTTCTTTCAAGACTGGCGTTTCTAACTTCTTTCTACGTCTACAGTTCCGTAATATATCTCGTCCTTCCTACTGCCGGGAAGTGGACCAGTTTGGCACGATGATGCCGTGGCATACTGCGGCCATTATTTGGTCATGGAAGCCAGGTTCTTTCTCATGTGGCTTTTCCTAAAAAGTAGTCAGTTCTTAGGTCAAAACTTGCCAAATGATTTGTGTTGTCCAACATCATGACTGCCCTAAGATCTGTGGTCGTAATACATTTGGCATGAAGTCTCTAAAGTCAAGAGCGAATCAGATTTTTGGTCAGCACGGCTAGGAAGCTGCGAGAATATGACCGAGTTTCAAGGCTGGAATGGGCAACAGATCCTATATGAAGATTGTAGCTTTTTATGAAGGAATTAACTTTCTACTGAGAGAGAGAGAGCGTTTTATGAGGGCCATCTACATTATAGAACAGCACAACAATTGGCATACAGTTCTCGGAAATACCAGCCTTCCCCGAAGTCAGTTGTTGGTTGTCACAACACACATCGATCTCAGCAGAACGGTCATTAATCAAGGGATATTTATGGGGATGGTTTTTAATGACCCCATTTTTGTGTTACGGACCGGGGTTCGGGTCACGAGGAAGATTCAAGAGAGGACGTCACGACATGTACTCTTCTGAAAATGGTATTTCAAACTAAAATTTAAGATTAAATGACAAAGGCCTAAAGCTTTTTTTCATTTGAACTATCGTTGTTGCGGAATTATTTGAAAGTATTGGTCCTAAGCCTAGGCTTAATATAAAAATCTTCATTTCCTTTAGTGTTTTACTAGGCCTAGGTTTTGCTTACATAGGTCCTAACTTAATGGCCTAGCATATCCAAAGTAGCCTGACTTGACAAGCTTAGTTATTTGACGCATACCCGCCTGGCCTAGGGCTGGCTATGAATCCCATCCTCCAGATGACCACAGTAGTAACCGCGTAGCCTAACGTATGACTTACGTCGGCCTATAGTAGCACTCATACGAAACAACGGTTACTAGGCCTAGGTTTCGCTTGAAACCACTCAGAGTGGGATAATAATGATTTAACGGCCGCCATGCACAGCCGCCAGGCTGAGAGAATGATCGGTAGGCAGTTCTCCGTTTGTACGCAGCCGGTATGTATACTACTAGCCTAACGTTATAGGCCTAGCCTACTGACTGCGCCGTACGTAAGTCGGGTTTTTTAATATCAACCATGAGTTTAACCTATAGCCAGCCCAATATATTATACTATAACACGGGTTACCATATCACCATATGATTCAAGTCGGGTTTGAACGGTTATAGAGACAGCACTGGGCAGCAGAGCTTATGTAGACGAAAATCTGACCTTTTTTTGGGAGTAAAAATAGGACCAAATTCTGGAGAAAGGGCTTTGTATCTTACAGTGGTCGCTCCTACCTTACGTGAACAGTATAACAGGGAAACCAGAAATTTATCCGGCCTAGCCTGCTCTATAATACAGGCCTATATCCACTATGACGTCATATTGAACAAGACGTTTGGAGTAAGGAGAATTTACAGTGATCACCCAGATCTTAAATTTGACATATTTACGAATGTGGATAAACACAGTTTACTCCCGTTCTTCAATTGAGTTTAGACCTCTGATGACGCTTCCACTGTCACACCCTCTCATTAATTAAAGGCAATAAGCATTCCACCGGTATTATACGATCGTGCTGTAATTAACAAATCCGATGGTCACACGTGTCTACCGTAGTTTGTTGATACATGCCATGACCGCCATGTTGGTACATTTTACGTCCGCATGTAACTCGATCGTCGGGGATATTATAATGAATCCCGGAGTAAGGCACTGGCGATATCGAGCTCCGTGTGAACCAACCAAGACGTGTTTGTAATTACTGCTCCCTTCTTGAATAAAATGTTTTCACCAAAATGCCAGGAGAAGCCGAAAGTGTGTTCAGTGACAGTATATTACTCAGTGACTTGTCAGAGTTGTTGGTTTCATCGTCATGCACTTGAAATAATATTGTTTACTATGTTATCTTGACACTTGCAGTAGTGATAAATGTATTATAGTGGGGGGGGGGGGTGTTCTTCAATTTTTGAATTGTCGTGGTATTGTGACTACTAGTACGCCGGTGGCCTTCGACTGTCCCTTACCAGTGAGTCTGCCGTCCATTACAGAGCATATTGTTTATTTCTTGTTTCGGCCGCACGTTACATCTTCGTTGGACAGGGATATAGTGCCTCTGCTTCGTTCACATGAACTCCATCGGTGGTATGTATCATGTTACTGTCCTTCTTAATCCCCATCTTTGTGTCTACTGAGCCAATGTAATCTCTTTCTCAATGTCCGCTTGTCAGTTATAAGGAAACTTTGAAACTTTTATGACCAAATCCTGACAACGGTAACATTACATACAGTAATTGGACGGGTGAGTCGTTATAATGGAGGAGCCGATCAAAGTCGTTATAACGGGGAGTCGACGGAGAGTCGTCATAGCGTGAGGGAGTCGATCATAGCGGGGCCCGGGTGTCGTTTTTTAGTTAAACTAGTAGCCTATACGTGAACTATTGTGGGAGGGGTGTGGCCCCAGTGACCATGATCCCTGGCTACGTACCATTGGGAAAATGGCAGATCAAGAAGATATACCAGAGGCGCGCGGGATCCAGAATTTCAATAGAGTGGACGCTAGGACATATTACCGCCTTGGAGTTAGTTGTGTGGCCACTGCTTATGCAACAACATTCAATAGGCTAGCCCGACCCCCTGGTTCCACCTCTGCACACAGTGGTGTTTTTGTTATAGTTAACCTAGATGGATAGAAGAAAATAATTTCGACTCATGATAGATTACGCACCGTTATGATTTTGATGGTATCAATCACCCCCACGCTACGGTCCAAGTTCAAAATTCCCACCCGTTTTCGCGGAACCCATACTAGTCTAGCAGTGCCCATACTAGATTTGCCGGAGCAGGCTGCAAGACTAGTATGGGTTCCGCGAAAACGGGCGAGAATTTTGAACTTGGACCGCATCGTGGTGCCGGGTGATTGATAGTCATTCAAGTTCTAGGGAGATGGGTGTAATTTAACTGCATACGATGGTTCTGAATCAGGAAGACTCTGTCCGACTAGCTTTCTGTTTCTCGGAACGGAGAACTTCAGAGGCGGGGGTGAGTGTGGCCGGGGTTAATTGGAGGAGACAGTGGAGCCGCAAACCGTAAACTAGAAATAAAAACAACGCGTGACGGCTTAACGTTGGTTTGACTCTCTCGTGTCGAGATTTAATCTCTTTACAAGTGCAGCAGAGCCTGGGAAGAAGTTACATATTCATCTTAATGATCATTATTATTATAGGCGTTCATTTTTTTACCAACTGGCATAAGTACCAGTGGTACACACATTTAAAAGCGTAAACAGTCAAAACGATTAAACGCAATTTCCTGGAAACTATAAAATCAAGCCAAAGAGTAACAACTTCTCACAAAACTGGAGCAGAGCTGATTGCATCCAATGAACTGTACTGTTGAGGGACACTACTGTATAATAATAATATATATATATTATATTGTGGTATATATGGTATATTGTTTGCGACAGATCTTTACAGTGAGACTGAAAACTATTTTTAAGAGGTTGGTGATATAGTCACATAAGGCTGACATAAACATTTCCATTCGGTACGTGTGCAAAAAAAGGGCTCATCATTTATTCAGTCATTTTTATTTTTCTTTCCGTATATTTAACAGATTAAATTGAACCAAATAGAGGCCCAATTGTGCAGCAGTAAAGTTCTTGTGAATTTTCTGTAGGTATATTCTTTTAGTATCCATTTAAAATGGTTACTCCTCAGTCATAACTTGAAGCAGGTCTCTGCCGTGTCGGGCAAAACAACAATAAAGGTGAGGATAGACCATGTGTTCTTCGCTTGAAACGTAACATTTAACCAAATAAAACAGAAACCAACATCAGAAAAGAATAGATATTCATAGTTTGCCATTCTCAACCATACTATACGATTAACGAACATCAGAAAAGACTAGATCTTAACCATATTGAATACTGTTAAATCACAACATCGGAAAGAATAGAAATTCATAGTTTGCCATTTCTCAACCATACTATAACTCACACCAGAAAAGACAAGATCTTAACCATATAATACTGTTAAATCACAACATCGGAAATATATTTTCATGATACGGTTTGGCATTCTCAATCATATATATACTAGCGGCCTATACTGTTAAATTACGTCAGAAGAGAACATCGCGATGTTATTTGCTTTAAACACAGAAACCTGCTCTATGTGTGGAAAAGGTATTCTATAAACTGCATTCAACTTCATAATGTACGAAATAAATATTAATAGAATGAATACTATAAAGATGATCTAATGGAGAAGATCGGCCTCTTCGATATTGAAGCCAATTTTCACACACAAAAAGGGTCAAAGAGCCAACTTCACCGACGAGCAGATGAATTTAACGGAGCACTCGACTCGGACATGGCCCAGCTCAGAAAGTATCGATGTCGACTGAAGGCGTGTAACTATAATAATACAAAACTGATGCTGACCTTTGACCTGAGGGCTAGGTGTTGGTAGTTGAGAGGAAGGATGGATGACCAGGAGAGGGAAGAGCCTCATTTTTATTCCTACGCAATTCATCCGTAACAAACGATCACTCAGTTGGGAGACCGGAGCCAAAATAAAACACCAAGCAGAAACCTATATATAAACGGAAAGTGGCACGCTATAGTCCGGGATTCTATAGCTTCCAGTTTAATCCCGACCTGCATTTCCCCACCCCCATTATAGCTTTATCCTGCATTTTGTTTCAATAAGAGACCGAACGTGAAGCTCATAATGTAATATCCATTCTTCAATCACTAGATATTTATTCCTAGTATGCAAATAAACAAAAGAATAAGATTATATATATTATATTGTATCAGGTGCTCTCATAGTGTAATGACATACCATAGATATAGTTAGTCCCATTACTATTAATTAATATGACAAAGGTCTAAATTCAAGCATACAATATCATCTCTGATTAACTAAGAAAAGTTTAATTCTCGAGAGTAAAGAATAAACAATTGCCGGGGGACAGATATAACTATATACGTAACGATTTGTGTAGCGATAGATATATAATGATTACACCATACAACTGTTTAATTAAGGTAACTTAACAAAATAAATAGTAATATGCAAATGAATACTCATGGGTGAAAATACAGGGTCATTCCCATTCCTCCGCTTAAAAGGTGGGGGCCGGGGTACAACTATGCCCTTGCTGTAAACTAAATTAAGTGTTAATCGATTGAGTGGGGCCAAATTAAAAAAAATGGAATTTCACAAAAAACGTTGAGCGGCTGACGGTTTCTCCTTACAGGTCCACCCCTTCATAGGATGTTATCCTGGGACCGCACTATTCTGTAGGCATTTGATCGGACCATACAAGTATATTTTTGTCCCCTTCCATCTTAGTATGGGGAGAAAAGACCGCTGTTCTTTAACGAAATGCTCGGTACTTTTTTTTTTGATGGTTCAGAGCCAAGGGAAAACTACCGTACTTCTTTGGTGAAAAAAATGTTATATATTAACAAATAAAGGTATTATCATCCTTGTCACTTTTACAGGTAGGGAATAAATGCCTCAGGAAGTTTATGCCATAAGAATCTTTTTTAATGTGATGGTAATATAAAGTCATAAATAAAGAACACGACTAAAGTTTTGTCCAATAGATATCACTACGTTTATTATTTACTTCTTATTTATTTATTTAATCGTATTTTTATTTTAGCAAATTTCATTTCTCTGATTATTTTTCTTCAGACTTCTGAAATATTTCAAAATATTGGCAAGCTTCATTTTCATTTAATATACTGTGCTAATATCACACTGTGCTAATATCTTTTGTACATTTACAAATAAAAGGTGTTTGCACATGATTCTATACAGCACATGTAAAGTATTAAAATTTATAGTGCTAGAAATTTTTTTTGGGGGGGGTGGAGTCAGGGGACACTTTTGTAATATACAGACAGACAGATGGACATTATACAAACAGACAATAGACATATTTTAGCAGCCTATGTCCAGAACCTCAACAAAAAAATTCATACCTTTAAATCAAAAGATGTTCCAACCCCACTTTGATCTATATATATTATCACGACTCTGAAGTACGGTCTTTTTTTTGTGTTGACTCCAGAAGTCTACTCAATCTACGTACGTTTTTTTTTACAGTGAACGTAATATTTTGTGGAGTGAAATATATTTATATCTGTGTTGAGATGTTTCTTCAGATATAAAATACTATAAACCGAAGTCAAGTTGATCAGTTTTTGTAAAACTAGACGACAAAGGTAACATTATAGCCCTTTCTGTAAAAAAAACATTCCGTTTATTTTTTTACCGATGACGAAAAAGTAAAAGGAAAAGAAAAAAAAATATATATATAGAACTAAGCATGCAATCTTACGTATACTTTTCCTCTTCTTTTTTTTTTTGTCTGAAACTTATTACTATAATTATTTAATAATAACAAATTATCTGTAGCTGACGTTTGACAGGATCTACTACTATACATGCTGATGATGATGACCAACCTCGAAGTTTGTATACAGCTCTCTCCTAACAAGCGTTCGGAATATTTACAGATCTTTGTACACACGATTAAAAACTGCAGCCAACACCCATAATGCATCGTAAAACGGCCAAGTCGACGACAGGGCCGTTTTTTCCTCGGGAAGAAAGGTCCAACATAGTGAAACGTAGGAGTTTTTATGAGTTTAAAAACGATGAAAATTATCACACCGGGATGACTGCTTAGCCTGGCCTTTGTAGATGTTGTCCAGTCATGTGGTGGGGTAAAACGGTTCATTTTAACAAAACAAACATGACTGCATTGTGTACACACCTGCTCATCAGGACATTTTTAGGAAAATCTATTTTGGGACAGATTTATGAGAAAAGGACCGAAAAAATCCCCAGAATACGACCAATGTGACGTCATCAAAGATGGGAGAGATGTTTTTACGGTTATAGAACGATGATCATATATATACTTTGTGGATTGCCAAAATGGCGACCATATCTGGAAGGTAAGTTGTCTAAAATTATGCAACCACAAAACGAAGAGCTATACACATTGAACTTTGCGAAGGAGAGAGAGTTTTGAGATGGAAGGGTGAGAAAGGTCAGCTCATGGACGGCGGGGATGGGATATGATTTATGTCAGTTTTCGACCAATCAGAGCAAACTTATGTACCGTAGCTGTTTCTATATATTCTTGGCCTTACAGTGTAAGGCAATTACTGTCAGTGGTGATGAACAGGTTGCTCTCACTTCTCTGAGAAAGTGGTCCAAGATCAAGGTATACGGATGGGGACGTCAAATGGCGGCCCCAGGGAGCAGGATGGGATCGATGGGTGCACGTGCCTGCCTCTTCTGGACATTGCGGTCTCAAAGAGAATTAGGCAACACGGACACAGTTTCTTTATGAGCCTACGAAGCTTCCTAACCCTTGCTATACTAAACTAAGCATGAAGCACTTCCAAGAAAAACTGCCATTACCTTGCTATTTGGAGTTTACGGCACCCATGATGGTATCACGAGTACCATGATGGTATCACGAGTACCATGATGGCATCACGAGTACCATTGTGGCATCACAAGAACCATGATGGTATCACGAGAACCATGATGGCATCACGAGTACCATGATGGCATCACTAGTACCATGATGGCATCACGACTACCATGATGGTATCACGAGTATCATGATGGTATCACGAGTACCATGATGGGTATCGCGAGTACCATGATGGGTATCGCGTGTACCATGATGGGTATCGCGTGTACCATGATGGGTATCGCATGTACCATGATGGTATCACAAGTACCATGATGGTATCACAAGTACCATGATGGTATCACAAGTACCATGATGGTATCACAAGTACCATGATGGTATCA
>JAODAG010045446.1:0-17182 GCA_027574785.1 Orphnurgus asper | reverse complement strand
AGTAAATAGGGCTGGTCAGAATTTAATCCTGAATCAGCATGAGGTAAACAGTAGATAAACAATGGTTTTGCTGCTTCGCTCTAAGGGGAATGTTACCCTAATGTAGGGGGTTATTCCTGTGGTCATAATGATCGATGAAGCCTTGAGTGTAGTTTTCATGAATGAAAACAAAATGTAAATGGCACACATTTATAGACATTCGCCGGGAGACGGTACAAGAAACACAAAGGTTTTAATAGGTTACTTTCAAGTGAAGGAATCGGAGGCCGACAACTTCTCCCGAAGTGTGGAAGATAATAACTGCTTTCTGAAATTTACTCTTATTTTGTAATAATTTTGGTAGCAAAGTTTGAACAATTAGACACCCCCCTCCCCTTACCCAAAAATACAATGAAAAGATTTTTTAAAAAAGGCTGTAAGCAACTTTAATTAAGAGCAACCAATTTGAACAGACCAGAAATCTGCCTCTAGTGATAATCTTCCCTCTGGGTTAGCTGTTCTCCCTAAGGCCTCCGTTCTGTCCTGGAACACCCCAAGAGAATCAGATTTGTTGTATCTTTCTTTGGAAAGTCTCTGTAAACAACAAAAGTAAACCAAAGTAAAAATAAACAAGTTGCTGAAGTGAATGTCAGTATATTAATGATGAGTAGTTTGCTCGCCAACGAAACATCACATCAACATGTATTAATAGATCAAGAAACACTCTTTTTCGGTTTTGGGTAATGGAAAAAAATGCCACAGATTGTTTATTTTCCAGCTTATATACTCAACACAGACTGCATACATCTAACATTTCACCCATAAGTTAGTTTCACAATAATGTTTCACAATAATGTTGCATGTTACCTTACAGGTACTGCAGTTTTGAAAAATAAATGCAGTTGTCATGGTCATGTTGCCGATTAACCATACAAGTATAGCAGTTTCACAATGTCATTGTCATGGTTGCATGTTGCCTATATTAATTACCCCTTCAAGTAAAGCAATTTCACATTATGAATGTCATGGTTATAATTTGCCTATTATACCTATTAACCCTATTAGTAAATAAGTTTCACAATGTCATTATTACATTATCATGGTTGTGTTATCATCAAACAGCAACTAATCACAACACTATGTCTGATCAATGTGCAGCATACAACTAACATGCATTTTACAACTGACTATTAATTAAAGCATGATGTTTGTTTTAGTCAAACGTAACTTAAACGTAAATTTAAAAGAAATGTCTGCAAATGATTGCAAACGAGTAACTTAAATTAGCAGGAAATTAACACTCTCAAGACTTACACTTGCCTGAACCAAAAATATAAGGAACCAATAAGATAAAATACTTAACTTAAATTTAGTTAGCTGAAATAAGTAGCTAACACCATCAAGACTTAATAGTTCCCTTAATTATAAATATAAGGAAACAGTAAGATTAAATACTGCAAATGAATAACTTAAATTTAGCTGAAATGAGCAGATATAACAGCATCAAGGCTTAATACTTGCCTCAATTATAATTATAAAGACACAGTAAGATAAAAGACTGCAAAAGAGTAACTTAAATTTAGTAACAAATAAATACTGAATATGAATACTTGCCTGAACTAGTTACAAAAGGAAACATGAAGATAAAAAGACTGTATAAATGCGTACCTTAAATTTAGCAGATATATCGTTTTTCAACGTACAAACTTAAATCTATCATAGAGTAACCCATTGTTTAATTCAGATGATGTTAAACCGAGTTCACAGTAAAAAGCTTGATAAAAAAGACCAAACTGTTTGACATCCAAATATAAAAGGCCCTCATGCAGTGAAACTGAAAGCAGCATAAAGCCTACTCGTTTATATCTTTTAACTGGTAGTTTTAATCCGAGCAACTTTGAAAACAAAAACTGCTCAACTTGTGGCAGTAAAGTGACATTAATGCTATATACCTCTGGCTCCACCAAAAGCAGCTTTGTCTCAAATATCAAAACTGAATCAAAGCTGAATTAACGTAAACACCTTTTGTGAACCTAACATCCTACTTTGCTCCTCTCTCTTTTTACAGAGCTTCTTCTTTCTCCAAACGCCGCAAATTCATTGGGGCGAGCTAGCTGCTAGCGATTTTTCCAGAGAAACACCGACGCAAACGTCACACACCGATGTGACCTTACCTACCCCATCAAGTCACATAACGACCAGCAATAAATCTCCCAAAACGACAACAACTTCTTAATCAGATCTCAAACGGTAACGAGTAAACAATAACTCTTAGATATTTCACGGTCCGATTCATATCTTTCATCCAAACAATATAAATATTCCAGGAAAGCAGTGCAGTGTCGACCTCCGGGTGCATCACGGAAGACACGTTTGTCACAGCTGCTGTCGCCCAGGTCCACATGAATGAAGCGTTTATTGCATAAACGCCAGAGAGACCGGCAGAGTGTTGATTTTCAAATGCTTTCCACGTTCACATTTCGAATGGAAGTCCACACCCATTTAAAGCAGGTATATGAGTCTGAAGTTAGTGTCAAACAAGAAACCATAAAATATAGGATACATACATAAGCTATGGAGTTGGCTAGTATCTACATACACATATCATACACAATAGTTGATTGAGGTGCTTGAAGTCCATACCTCAAAATAGGATACATACATAAGTTAGGGAATATGCTAGTAATAGTATACAATATTTGAGGTAGTTTTATATGAAGTATATACCTCAAATATAGGATACATACATAAGTTAGGGTATAGGCTAGTATACAATATTTGAGGTAGTTTTACATGAAGTACACCTCAAATATAGGATACATACGTTAGTATGAAAGTTAGGGGATAGGCTGGTATCTACATACACATGTACATACGCTATATGCGATATAATTTCAGATGGTCTCACATGAAGTACATAGAAGTTTCGACTGTTGCATCATTGAGTTAGTGAGTGAATGAGTGATTAATCAGTACTCATTATATCACATGAAGATGTGTTTGACAACAAAAAGACAAAGATGTTCCTAACATTTTGGTAAGTTTGTTTCAAACCATATGCCACTATAATTCACCACTAGAACCTTGAAACCAGTTTTTAATGAAGTTTTTAATGAATTAACTTAGCTTAGGACAGTTGATCAATGTATGGCACAATTCAGTTTATGAATCTTAACGATAGAGGGGATTGTTTAATTTATTGATGTTTTTAATTTTTAATGTTTTTTTGTTTTGTAATCTTTTTAAATTGAAAAAGAAATGCTTTAATATCTATATAAGCAGTTTTGATATTATTCAGGTCACTGAGGTCTAGACATGACATGTGCTACAATGGGTGTGAATTTTGAACATGTCAAGATGACACCAGTGGATAAACGGACCCTTGAAATCTACAAGAGATGCAAAGAAATACGTATACGGTAAGAACAACTCTTGGACACAGCAGAAAATAAAATGTGGCACGTACGACAACTCAAGGGCAAAAGTAGTACCTACTATTCCGTTTTGTTTCTTCACTTCACTTGTGAGGGGGCGATATTTAATACAAAGGCGAGCAAAAACGTTAATGTCGATGGCCGATCAACTCGTCCTTGACAAGCCAGCGAAGGGCTGTAGAAAAATTTTCTGTCCATGTTAGCTCTTCATGTAGCTTGAAAGGCACAGATGGCAAATAAATACGTCTCTTTTGGGTATGATACATAGCTATAGATATGCATTTAATCACAGTGCGAAGAGCGGTTTCTTTATTAGCCTACGGAGGCTTCCTAACCCTTAATTGTACTAAACCCTTACACAGTTCTAAATGTATTATTTTCAATTTCATATCAAGGTAATGGATGTCCCTTTTAAAGCTTAGATTTGCAATCATCATCAAGTAATCACATTTTTATAGCCTTAGAGTGGTAATCATCCAGAAATCACATTTTTATAGCCTTATAGAGAGAGGTAATCATAATCCAAAAATCACATTTCATTTCAATTTCAATCACATTTCAATCACATTTTTATAGCCTTATAGAGAGAGGTAATCATCATCCAGTAATGTAATCATATTTTTATAGCCTTTTTGAGAGAGGTACCGTAGCCATCATCCAGAAATCACATTTTTATAGCCTTATAGAGAGAAGTAACCATCATCCAGAAATCACATTTTTATAGCCTTATAGAGAGAGGTAATCATCATCCAGAAATCACATTTTTATAGCCTTATAGAGAGAGGTAACCATCATCCAGAAATCATATTTTTATAGCCTTATAGAGAGAGGTAATCATCATCCAGAATTCACATTTTTATAGCCTTATAGAGAGAGGTAATCATCATCCAGAAATCACATTTCATAGCCTTATAGAGAGAGGTAACCATCATCCAGAAATCACATTAGGTTTGATTTCTGTATCGGTTACAAAATGAACGATTGTAATCTTGCCAGTAATATGGCAAAATGTGGACAGTGAGATACTGCTGCTGCTGATGCTACCGTATGAGTGTTGGTCTCTGCGTAAAAGGGTATTGCCTATATACGCCTCTCTTCGTAATGTTTGTTTTTCCATAACTTAAAAAAAATTTAACCCACAGAAGTCAAGTATTTTGCAAAAAATCCCCTTTCAGATAATAATATCCACAAATTTGTAGTTACTATATATTCCACATAAAACAATACCAATTTCTTTTTTAAGGAATGAATAATGATGGCAAGGACTAAATAATGAAAGAGGATGCAGCAGTTCAATCATGCTGTGATGAAACAGGATTAAAATTCTTCAAATGATTTAACCTGGTTACACCCCCACACACCCTTTAATATGCGTAAGATTAAGCCCCCATATTGCGCAAGTTTGAAGGAAATTCAAAGAAATATGTACATTGAATTTTATAATTCTGAGTGGTCAAGAATATATCGAAACAGAAAGATATCTCTACCTTAAAGTCGCATGAATGCGACATGCAGTTAATAGTATTGCCAGGAAAGTATTAATTAATGAATAATTCATTTCGGATGCAAATGAATGGTATGTCTTCCCGACTTTTCACAATGTCAAATGACGCAACCTTCATTAAACTTTTCATCCGAGATATTCGATGAATGGAAATTAGTCACATGACATGGTAATGCAAGGAATCTGCCATTAGTAGGCACCATTATTAGGCAAATTTATGACACAAGGTGAATAAAAGAAAACGGTCTTGACTCCCAATCTTTAACAAAATAACGGACTGGGATTTGCCTTGTCCGTTATTTATCTGAGATTTGGAGTCTCGACTTAATTATTTACCAATAATTTGCCAACACAGAGAGGTTAATTGCTTAATACAAGGTAAAGAATGTGGGACCTCGATGCAAACTGATTTATCATCCAATAATAACTTATAGTATAGCACAGTAACATCAAACTAATCACAAATATCCAAATAGATACAACTTATTAATAGCACACTAACATCACAGTATTCACAAGATCCACTTGCAAATAGCACAATAACATCACATTATTCACACAATATAAGCAACTTGTAATAACACATCCATCACAGTATTCATACAAATTCAATAGTAGCACACTATCACAGTATTCACATGGATCCAGCACCTTGTAAAAGCACACTAACAGTATTCACAAATATCCAATATAGATTAATTTTGTAATATGCAAACATCACAGCATTCTCAAATATCCATTAGAAGCAACTTATCAAGGCAACGTGTTCACTCGCACATCCAATAGAATTAGCAACTTGTAACAGCACACTATCACAGTATTCACACATATCCAATAATAGCACCTTGTAATAATATCACACTTAACATCACAGGATTCACACAAATCCAATAGAATCAATTTGTAATAGCATGCTAACATCATAGTATTCACACATATCCAATAGATACTACCCTATTCCTTATTAACATATACATAAATTTACCTATACCGCCAATTACAATGTCCTACATCCATGCCTACTGAGCATAGGAAACAAATCTAAACTTTCAAGGTATATACTGACGTGTTCACGAGCATCGCTTTTCGATGCACTTCTCCTCCTGGGGTGGGAAGCCTCCGTCCCCATCTCTCCCGATAACCGCCTACCGCCGCAACAAGTGGCAGACGAAAACATCGACTACCTAACACATAGGTGCATCCCTCCTTCAAACAACCTTGTCCCTACAAACACGTACATTTCCCCACTCTAAAAGCAATCCAACTTCTGGTCCATCTGCACTCTCAAAGTAGAGTCCCTGGCAGAAAGCTCCACCAGAATGAACACAAGATTCAGTAACCCACACTACCGTCTCTTAAGGCATTGTTAACACGTCAAAAGAGTTAAAAATGTATATACTAAGGGCTCAGATTACAGGCAGACATAATTGATTGGTGTATTAAGTAACGAAGACAATAAGTCATTGATTGGAGAAATTAAATGCCCTTATCCAATGTAGGATAGATGGAAAGTTTATCACACACATAGAAGATGTTTTACAATTGTATTGAATAAGTAACACCAAGGCCGGAATAGAGGAAAAGTTTACCCCTGAAGAAACCACTGCATACTAACAAGGCCTAATGTGCACTCACTGCAGTATGATATTTTGCACTTCTATACATCTTTTGGTTTTTTCATCATTTAATTTTATAAATCCATGTTTAGAAATCACATACATATACTTCATTGAATCACATACTGCATTGAAATTAATAAATATTAGATGAAATTTGGTAGAATTAACAGGGACCCTCAATTAAAGGAAAGAAATGTGGACCAAGGACGCAGCGCTTTATGGCCCCTCTCGAGGGGATCGGAACACAATACTTTTTTTAAGTCATTGTGTTACTCGAGGTGACAGCGAGCTAGCATTTTACTGATGAGCTCTCTATCTCTCCTACCTCCTCACCAGTACTTTACATTATCTTTACAAAACAAATTTTAATTAAAGAATAGGAGAGCGAGTAGTTACATTCATTGACTGACATTGGCCCTAATCGCTGCCCTGGTACAGATCGCTGCCCTGTAACTAAAGGCCTCATAGAATTAGCTCATTGATTGGATCAAGTCAATACACTCTAAGAATCAATCATCCTATTGTCCTATCAATCATCCCTATTGTAATTGCATCTTCAGTACCTCTTTACACCTTTTAAAGGAAAGCAGTCATTCAGCAGCTGGAGCTTAGATTTGGGGGCATTTTTGGGGGGTTTTCTCCAGATTTTCCATGTCTTTCCACTGCAAATTAAAGAACTATGACAATCATCTCTTCATAATTACAAAAGGCTTTTTATAATTTGTTAATGAGCAATTATAATTATACCAGTCCTTATGGTACACCAATTACATTGGATTGATGCTCCACAGGTTTAAGGTACATGCAATGCGGTGATACAGCTTACAAGCAGGTTGAAGTCACCTATGTATGCATTTAAGCAGACACTAATTGCCATATTACCGTACTCTTCTTTTGTTGAAAACAATCGAGGAAGGGGTGGGAGAAGGGGTGGGAGAAGGGGTGGGAGAAGGAGTAGGGGAAGGAGGGATGAGGGACTGGAACCCTGACCTGTTTATTTAAAACAAATATCACAATATACTTAACAAGAGCAAATATCTAAACCAAATTCACATCTAATATGTAAGCACATTGCAAAAAGCCATCATCACATTCTATTACACCAGCATGGATGAATCATGTGACCACTGCTTCATAGTGAGTACATGCTAGATCAATAACAGGTCTGTATGCCATTTGCAAGACAGATAAATAGCAACAAAAGGCAAACAACCTCTGTTTGCAGAACTTTCTGGGAGGGGGGAGGGAAAAATACCCCTGATCCCATTCTAAACCTATCATTTTTTCTCAGAAAATGTTAAGCACTACTTTTATAAGCAAATTAGATTAGTGGTAGAATTTCCTAAAAAGCCACCATAATTATTCTAGATTAAATCCATCTTTGAATGTATGTATGAACACTATTCTTTGCCAAGTCTTCTCACCTAACCACTTCACAAAAGTTTCATTAATGAATGGGGGGTGCTGCAGTGAAAAGATAATGTATAAAGTATGGCTCGATGCACCCTCGGTCGATTTAAAGCGACAGCCGTTAGGTAGGCGGTACCGATGGACCGACAGGCGTGGTGGACTCACCTCCATCGTGCCTAGTTTCTCTTCGGTGGCTACGATGCTCTCGTCCACCAACAGCGCCCCTAGCTCATCCTCCAGCTCCCCTAGGGCCTCCTCGCAATCCCGTCGAGCACAGTCGTAGTCGACCACGCACCGGTGTTGGGCCTGCCGCGATCGTCTGGCGCCCTCCAAGCTCCGATCCAGGGCAGCCAGCTTCTCGGCGCAGCGGTCCAGACCAGGGTCATCGTGGAGGCCGAGTTCTTGCTCCTCCTTACGGAGCTTTTGGAGAACTCTTCCCTTCTCCGCATGTTCCGGCGACATTGCCTGAAAAATTCACAAAGACGAACGATCGACGAGATTAATAAAATCCCTGTGGTAGAGGGTGGGGAGTGGGATATTGGAAAAGAGGTGGCATTCCACCTCCACCATGCCCCCACACACACACACATAACAGATCATATAAATCCTTTGATTTTTGATCGAAATTATTGATGCACAGAGGATTTACCCTCCACCTTGCTTGCTATCAACGTAAAATACAACATATGATCCCATCTCATAATCAATTCTACCTGGGACAGAATAAGAGAGAATGAAATCCATGTCCATACTCCCATGTGGTATCATGTTAGAGCAACAGATTCCACCAGTGGTGGATCCAGGACATTGAACGGGAAGAAGGCAGAGCCAATCAATTAAAAAAATCTCCCTTTTCATTGAAAGGGCAGGGAGGGGGGGGGGAGCACTGGGGGAGGGGTACACCCCTCCTTGGATATTGATTGATGGAGTGAGAAAGCAGCTGGTATATAACGATGGAGGTTGCTTAATTCTTCACCTGGAGCACACCGAGCCGTTCGTTGCTGTCCTTTACATCCAAAGCTGGCGGCCTCTTCCCCTCCTCGACAAGGCCCTCCTCCTGCGCCTCAACCCATTCTGACAGGCCTAGAGCCTCCCTCTCTATCTCGGCCCATTTCGTGGCGTGACCTCCAAGGGTTTCCTTACGGATCTCGGTCTGTGGGGAACAAAATGTGGACTATGTACTATGTTATGAAGCAATTTAGGTTAAACAGTTAACTCAAAGCTAACCAGTAAATAGCAGCTATTTTAGAGCAATGATCTGGGAAATGACGATCATCTTTAACGTATGTGGCGCACCTAGAACTTTGGGAGGGAAAATAAATGAAAATTCAATATTTCTCGAAAAATCTGAAATTTCCAGATATTTGGGGGAAATTTCGGGAAATTGCCATCAAAATTTGGCTCACCTTTTGAATGAATTCGTCCATCTTCCCGAGTAATCTATCGACGCCATCTTCGGGGCTCCCTGAATCGTCCTTCTCATCGAAACCGCTGGCTGCAGCAGATGCCAAGATGGCCTGCTGTACCTGGGCCTTATGCACCAATGCCTTGGAAGGAGAGAAAAAAATACTTATATTAGGAAACTGGGGAACAAAACCCTCAAAGATACCTGTCTCTTACCTTGTAAAATCTATTTGAAAAGGAGATATACAAGGCAGTGATGATGTCATAATTGCTGTCATCTTTATATCCCATCTTAGACACCACCGGAACAAGTCTGTATAATACTAATTGTCCAATGCTAATTTCCTACATAGATTGTGAATCCACCTCCCCTTCTTCACATCCACCACCCATCCCACTCATACATACAACTACTTGCAAAGTTTCAATAGCTTAGAATTTTCATATTGGTAAAACATTAGTATTAAGTTAGGCTAGGAAATTGCCATTTGTATTTCCATACAACATGCTTCCTTCCCTAAATTTCCCCACTAAGTTCGGCAGGCCAAATGCCTGGAATTTAAATCGTAAAACAAATAGCCAAAACCTTGCCTTGATTAATTAACAAACTTAGAGTAGCCATAATTTTTAAGCTTTAACAACCGATAAATGGTTTTCCCCACATACCCGCTCCCATCCCCCAGTGAAACTCAGTAATGCAACTCCTTGTGCAGTTCCCCCACTAAATTCAGCATGCCAAAACACTGTGCCCCCCCTCCCCCTTCCCTACTTTGAAACTAGGGTGATGTGTGACTGTATTACTAATCCAGCACATAATAGTCTAAGCACCAGTAGTGTCTGTTTCCTGGTGATCCATCAGAAGAAGTCTGCTTGGTAGTATACTTACACAACAATTTTAAAATTTTGACCTTTGTTGACCTCCTAAATGATGGGATCAACCAAAGTTCATTAAAAGCAACCCTTACCTGGATATCTGAAGCCTGCTGTTCTGCATCTCTCTGGCTTACAGTGGTAACCCTCCCCTCTGGCAGTAATAGTATGCCCTTCTTTAAAAAAAAGAGTAACGGGTAAAGCAATACAAAAAACCAATCAAAAGAACTTTCCAAATTCCAAATGGTTTGAGCACATATGGCTGAAAGTAAGTACTTCTGCAGTCCTTGGTCTAATGGATTAAAGTAGAACATTCACTGCAGTCACAGTAAAAGGCCAGATGGTGGGGGGCAAGCAATCTTTCAAGTTTGTGGTGATAGGGGGAAGTCTGGGTGCAATGACGGAGGTAGGGGTTTTGGCCAAGGGGGCGGACTAGAGCATTTTGGGGTGCTCTTATGGTGGCAAAATGCCCATAACTCATGTCCTGGGTTAGGTGACCCCTCACCGATAGATCTATTGTTATGGGGGCATCAGCGGGCGACTGAACTGTGTCCTGAGGGATTGGTCTAATGGGAAACTTTTAATGCAATCAAATGTTTCCATTTTTTAGGTAAGGCTGCCTGATATTTATGCATGGCCCCAAATTCCATCGTCCCCCGGATCGGCCACTGGTCGCTGCCCCTTTGAATAATCTAGAGCATCAATGACACCGAAGCTCAATTGCTCACATTATAATCAATACATTCTCTTCAAATTCCACTTCCCTGCATGAACAATGACAACCAGAAATGCAGTATTTAGCTGTGGTTCCTTGCGGCATTCAACAGGAAAATGTGCAATCCTTTGACCTTAAAAATCATGAATGTGCATGATTCTGACCAACAGATATTAAGATTGATGTGGCTAAGCATCAATTTTCACAATTTACATATGATGGCCTTTGACCTCAAAATCATGAATATCCATTGCACGTGTTGATTCTCGCCAAATGTTGACCAGTTTATACTATTTTCCGAAATTTTCATGATTTTATCAATGATGACCACTAACCCCCAAATCATACATAAATCTCTTATTTTCCAACTTTGAACAACAACAATTTTACAAACTGACAAATTATGATTAGCCTACCATTTATGACCTTTGACCTAAACATCGAGAATAACTTTTGTAGGCTACCAGGTGATCCAGACCAACTCTGACCAAGTTTTCTTGAGGTTTAATTAAGCAATTTTCAGGATTTAACCTACGTATATCACCCCATAACTCTCCCAATTGCAGGAGAGCGATATTGTACTGGAACTATTCTAGTACATACATAAACATGCTAACGACAACAACAAAAATCAGTTTGAGCTTTCACACTTCTTGCTGAAAGAGCTTAATTAATGAAGAGAAGGGCGGTGACTATACAACCATGAAATTTGAAATGCGCGAAGGTACATACATATGAGGTATATTAATGTTTAGCATATCCAGTATTAATTAGAGCAAGATATGATCGGCAGTTCTGGAACTACATAGAGGAAGTATGATTGGCAGTTACAGAACTACTAAAGCAATTGATGATTAGCATTTCCAGACTTTCTTTAGAGCAAGTATTTATAGTGAGCTTTTACATCCCACAATTCCTTTGTTTTGATTGAATGTAAATGCTATGGTTGGGCTATATTTATAAACGTCACCGGATGGGGTGTAAATGTTAGGGTTGATAGTACAAACGTCACAGGATGGGGTGTAAATGTTAGTGTTGATAGTACAAATGTCACCGGATGGGGTGTAAATGTTAGGGTTGATAGTACAAACGTCACGCAGGTTGTGGTGTAAATGTTAGGGTTGATAGTACAAACGTCACAAGATGTGGTGTAAATGTTAGGGTTGATAGTACAAACATCACAGGATGTGGTGTAAATGTTAGGGTTGATAGTACAAACGTCACAGAATGTGGTGTAAATGTTAGGTTTGATAGTACAAACGTCACAGGATGTGGTGTAAATGTTAGGGTTGATAGTACAAACGTTTCCTGATCAAAACACGACTGTCAATTTGGCAAAAGGAATTTGAGCGTAGATCGCATTGCTGAAAACGAACATATAGGCCTACACCTTGGTAGGCCTTTTTTGAACCAAATATGCATGAAGTTTGCCATATATGCCATATATGTAAATTATAGTCCTGCTCATGCACAGTATTACTATTATACTATGTAGGCCTAGTCTACTATGTGGTACATTATATGCGACGAGCTGACTGTACTATATTTTTTAGGTATTTCGGACAATTTTCGGAATTTTAGGCTGCCCGATTTGTGTTTAAAGAACAACTAACTGCGCATGGGATTTCCAACACGGCCAAAAACCAATTGGCCTGTACACCAGGCAGCCACCCTCCCCACTCCACCTCCATGACGTGTCTGTTTAAACTCTCACCTGCTGTTGTACCAACTGCGGTCTCTCTCCTGGCAGGGCGCACTCTTCAACGGCTACTTGACATTGGGCTACTTGACATTGTGCGGCTGGTTCCAGTAGGGCAGTGATGTCCTGCAAAGTTTCTTCAGCTGATCTTAATGTGTCATTCAACACCTGTCGCTTGGAGATAGTTGCAGTCAAGTCACTTAGGACGTCCTACATGGTTAGGAACGAAGATATACTACAATATTAATTCTCTAGAGCTGCATTCGTTTAACAAATATAATAATATAGGAGGCATATTACCAATACTCAGTGTAAGGAGACATTGTGTAAATTAAGCTGACTGAACATTGTAGTAGTACACAGTGTTTAATGTCTAATGCACTGATTTGTCTTGTATTTAATGAACTCTGACATAAATTGATAATTGTGGTAAATAATTGAGTATACATGTTATTGTAAGTTTATTAATTCTTATGGGTTAGCATTTAAGGACAGACGGAACCAAACAACCTAAGTAGGCACATTGTGTATATTACAACATACTTGGCATCACGAAGCCTTGCACAGTTTATTTAGGCTATTACAAATTTTTGGCAAATATATGAACAAAAGACATGCCGCGACACATTCTCACGCATACCCCGGTCCATAACACAACAATTGGAGTAATTAGACCATCTCCAGTAATAAATATCCCTTGATTAATGACTTCAAAGAAGACCAGTTGTTCCAGCTGTATGCCAACCTTGGACAGTTTTTCTAGTGACTAGTTAAAAAAATGGAATGGAAACATTTTTGATGGAATTACTAGTTATGCTCTGGTGGAGCAGTTGATAATCATGGGATATAGTTTAGTACTGGGCAGCTTGGTTTACAGGGTTTGAAATGTAGAAGCACATGTGGATAGATCATTTTCCCCTTTAGCTAATTATGCCGAGTTCCTTTTGGATGGACACTAAACATGGCAGGGGGAGGGGGGGGGTAAATATCTGACCGTAGGGATTATAATCGTGGGCTCCCCCAATATGCTGGTCGATACTACCAACTACCAACCTGCAGTTTATCACTCAAGTTTTCGTATCTCCTCTGCAGGCCATTAGCTTCGTGTAGAGCCGCTAGGTTTCCCTCGTCGGCGTCTAGCAGCGCTTGCGATGCTACACAGACTGCGACTGGTTTTTGTCGGAAGGCATCAACCTCGTCTATCAACGACTGCAGAGATAAGAAGGAAATTTCCAAATGAAATCCTTGTTTTCCGATTCAATAACTTAACCGCGACGAAGATGGGTCTTTTGGCTTAGGGATCCATGCCCATACAGGAATTTGAAGGTAATAGCGAAGAAATATATATGCAAGTTGTTGTTTGCCCATTGGCCCAAAATGATCAATTCAAAAGACATAATCAGTTTCCTGAACTTTACACAATTGCCCAAATGATTTGAGGTGAATATAATACCAGGTATGGCAGCATTATATTGTATGCATATCATCACACTATTAACAAGTTCATACAATATATAATTTAAGGAGTAGACAATGTCTCAAGAAGCCATGGCATCATAACATACACTCATCCATGTGCATTCGTGATTTCATCAGTGAAATGTTTTCTGCCTTCCCTTTATTTTCTCAAACAAACAAAAACCATAACACTTGCCACTCGGAAAAAAATATTAGCTGTTAAGCAGTTTCCCAGTCCTCAAAGCAGTTGTTTGGAGGAGCAAAGTCAACCGATTGGCTCTGGCTTCCTCATGAAGTAAAAAATAAGTCATCACAGGCGGGTGGGTAGTTCATTAATTTCTCCCACATCAGGCAATTCTAAACCAATATGCTTTCAAGGGAGAAGAACTTCTGAAAATGACAGTCACATCAGAGCTAGGAGTACATTAATTAACCCAAAACTTACCTGGTTTTGGTTATTTTAACTAACTACGTATACTTACCTCATATATACAATATGCCAGCACTTCCAGACGTATGCATGGTGATTTTGTCTTGTGGCATTTTTTTCCCATTGGAAATCTTAATAATTTCCAATGTGAAAAATGCCAGATGATAAAAACCATGTTAGTTGCCATCGGGAAGGATGGCATATTGTATGTGAGGTAAGAATATCGTATTGCTGTAAAATTAAGCATTTCAAATTACATTATATGCTAATCCCATCTGAAAACAAGATTGTTTCTAGGTCAACAAAACTACTTTTAGGTCAGCAAAATCCAAAACACCACATTTATGAGTTTCAAAATTAAAAAATGTTAATTTCAAGAGGGCACAGCTATTGACTTGGGGGAGAGAGGCCACTGGTAAGACCTGTTTAATTTAACAAAATAAAATAAAAATAAATATGAATGAAACTGTCAAAAGTGCCAACGTGTAAATTATATGGGAAGTTGAAACTGTCATCGAAATTTGCTTCCATTTCAATTAAGCTCCAAATGTGTATATCCTTTAGTGTACTGCAGGAAGAAGGGGAAATGTTTGGCCAAATACGGCTACACTTTGAGTCACTCGGAGACTGAATTCACCGAATCAAACAATTCACAAGCAATGAAAGGACCGGAGCTGGCTTTTGTTGACTTAATTCTTGATTATCTTATTTGTGCAATTGTCTAACAAAAGGTTATGGTGTGCATGTGTCAATGTAAATATCAGAAATGGAAACAAATTATGCTTCCCTTTGTACCAGTATCCTCTGTTACGTCTTTGCCATGCACAAAGTATCAAATTATTAATAGCCTTCGAATTGCATCGTGACCAGAGGTTGTAGGAAAAGGGGCTCTAAGTTCTTCTAACATTTCAAATTCTCTTTCTCTTCTCGTGAACTGTACGCTACATCACTTTAAGTAGCATTCATTCTCTTACCATGCAACAGAATGATCAGAATGATAACTTTTAATGAGTATTCAAATCATTGCAGGGGGGGAAGGGACATCCTCACAATAGGGAAAAAAGCATTGCACACCCTCCTCCTATACAATGAAACTAAGGTGACACCACTGCTTATTACACCCAAGGGTATAACACATCAACCCAGACAGGGTTTCGTTGCCTATCAGACTTCCTTACCTTTACTGAAAACAAAACTAAACCAAACTGAACTTTAACCTGTTTTTGCAAGCAATATTTATGCCAATTATCATTAATTTAGTCAAATACCAACTGGTAATATATGCCATGTTTGCTACGATATGCTTGGACAAATAATTACAAGCTATAATCATCAAGGACAGGTAAAGCGATGAAACATCCCTCTCTGTTACATGTAGCTTAAATCAGTAGTCATGCAGACTCTCTGAACTGTTTAAATTTTGGCAAAACAATCAAATCATGCAATGGTTGCATTTATAATTCCTTTCATAGTTTCATTCTCTAATTCATACAAAACTCATCTTAATTATTTCACTTAGTCAGGGGGTTACAGTAATACCCTAAATGAAATCTTTTGGGATATTCATTAACCTCTGCCTGCCACCCCCACCCCCTTCCCCCACTGAAATCAGACTCATTTTACACTTTTCGGTATAATATTGAGTTGGTTACAAATCGCACCGAAGTATAATTATTATTTAATATATAATTATATATATAATTTTACACAGCAATGACATCTATCTACATGGCAGATGACATATCAATTACAAATATAGTCTATATATAAATACAAGCACCTTTGGATTTTTTATGTCATCATAGGTTAAAAATATAACATTGACATCCGCTCATATTTCAGCACCACAACTTAAACGAACAAACGCTTTCAGAAACCACTAATATGCCTCTCACAAAAGGGGCACGACGGTCTATTTGCCCGCTTCCTGTATCACTTGATTTCTCAAGTTTCCGTCATCTATACCGAAAGCTCCCATACCAGTCCCTTCTAAAAATCTTTGACGTCATATCCGCTTCAAAAATAGAATCACTTGCAGTGACGAGCGTTTTACGTCTGACTTAAAATAAAGTTTGCCATTACTTGTTCCAGATTTAGAAACTGTGTAGGTGTGATATGACCCTAATACGTGTCAGGCCAACAAAAGTGAAAACACGGGTAGACGCTTCTCGCGGGTTTCGTCGGAAACAAGAGCAGGCGTGTCAGTCAGGAGAATCGTCCAGAGTTAATGTGTGGCTTTGGAACCATAAAGAATAAAGACAATGCTTTTTGCAGGATGTGCTATTATTGTATTTACTAGGACTTTGATAAGAGGATTATCTCTCCCTTGTAAAAGGCTGTCATACATTGTTTACTTTTCCAATTATACATTCCACCTCTCCCAAATCTACAGAGGATTAACCTACTACCAGGACCAGGCTAGATAAGCTATCAAGGTCATTGTGGCTATTGAGTATTAGGCTCAAGATAATAAATCACAGAGACAGACAGGGTTGACAACAATGAAAAAGTATATATATATATATATTTGTAAAGATATAATACTGGAGAGATTTTATGTGAACATTTTCAATGTACCATAAATTTTAATTGAATGATGTAAAGTTGGTATTTTCTTTTATAATGTGGGTGAAAATGTGTCATTTTATATTGTAGATAAT
>JAODAG010045445.1:15261-27240 GCA_027574785.1 Orphnurgus asper | reverse complement strand
CACCTACCGGTAGTCTGCACCTACCGGTAGTCTGCACCTACCGGTAGTCTGCACCTACCGGTAGTCTGCACCTACCGGTAGTCTGCACCTACCGATAGTCTGCACCTACCGATAGTCTGCACTACTCAAAATCTTTCAAAGTAGGATAAAAAGCACACTGAGCTACAATTAGCTTGGTACAATATAAATTGAAGAATTAATATTAATTTTAAAAATCCACCCCCCAAAATTCAAAATTGTTGAGACTAATTATATATTCATTCAAAACCCATTAAACCTATGAGGTACAGACCTCTGTCTAGTTCAGATTGTAGATCAATGTAACCTTTATAACCTGTCCAAATTTCATATTCATAGGTCTGAAAATGAAAAAGTAGTAAGGATTTTAAAGTGTGTGTCCGGATAAAACTTGCTTTTAAGAAAACGGTAAAAAAACAATACGCAAGTTAAAAAATGTTAAGAATTTTGGGTCATTACATATTCATGAAGGTCAGAACTCGGTAACCCTTGAATGTATAGAATGTTTTCTATCTCAGAATGTAGTCCAATGTAAGCTTAAAAACATATCCATATATCATATTCATGAGTGTTAAAATGAAGTAGTTTATATTTTAAAAACATGTATCACACTTAAAACTATGTATCAAATTTAGTGTAAAACAATATACGAAAATCGTTGTGTCGGCCAGCCAATAAGGACGTACTTGGTAATTTACCAAGCATATCCTTACAATATTTCCTTAATTATTGCCGGAAATAAATTAAAATGCCCCTGCTGGATATAAAATCCCCTCTTTCTGTGAAGTGGACTCTTCTTCTGCCTTTCTTTTCAAGGATTTTGATTTGCGTGCTTCTTTACTCTTCTTCGATGACTGATTTCCTCTTGAAACTGCTTTATTCTTGCTCACTAGATCTGTCAGCCGTTCCCTCATTCGCTTTTGCACATGGCTTCGTTATGTTCTTATGTTCATAGACTGGTGGCGTGGCATTTGCAACTATGCTATAAGACTTTGTGTCACCGTCACCTAGGTAACCAGTATAGTCGAGTCCATGTTTATGTTGGGACCGTTAGAAACATTCCAGTACATCTGCCGGCTCCATCGCACCAGCTGAACCATCATGGTTTTTATTACATGTAGGTTTGTGTCCCGTCATCCACTGTTCAAAATCATCATTTGAAATTAGTTTGCTGGACAACCTACTCTTTTGCTGCGAGCAGTATCCACAATAATTAGTTTTAGTGCATATGACACCCATGACTTTCTTGCCATCAACCGACAAAACAGTGGGGACTCCATTTTTGCTGGCAAATCCTCTACGTTGCCAGGTCACAATTATATCTTCTATACCTTTACTCTTAATTTCTGCGGCTTGACTGGTGCTAATATTAGCTGATTCCCTGAGCTACATGAATCGAAAACAAATCGTCGGTTATGTTCATAAAAAGATCCACCCTTACACCGAACAAATTTTGAAGTCACAAATTTATGTGTTTCTCCGCAAGCCTTGCACTGAAAGTTCACAAAGGAAGCCAGGCCCCTCTTGGTCTCACCTTCATAATAGCCATCCCTACCAGTACATGATGGACATGGGAATTTGCCTACAAATGTAATCAAGAGAATAATTCTATTCCCAGTTATCGTAGGGAATATTGGCTCACTTTCATGCACATACTTACTCAATTTAGCATGTGAAGAAGAAACATTCAATTGTTTGTTGTCCGTTGCTGTTTGTTTCGCAGAACTGACCCCTGTACTAATTGCACTGGCACACTGTTGTCGGCGATTTTGCTCGTCTTTTTCTTAGGCATGATATGCTACTATAAATTGTAGAATGTTGCTGTAATATACTAAAATAGCTTTGATTTCAGGTATTTAAAACGTTATATCCGTAGTGTAGTACAGCGTGCTTTGTCGATATACTTCAGTGTAAGCTTGCAATACACAGAACACTAACTGTGCATTGTTTCTAACAAGCCCTTTGATTGGTCAATTTCAGTATTTTGCAATAATCAAGGTATGAAGAAGCCAATCAGAGATCACTTTACTCATAAAATGAAATATTTTCTTTATTGAAATCGGAGCATTTTGGTACAAAAACTATAAAAACGGAATTATAAAACGTGAGTTTGACAAAGTAAAGATGCTCCTATGAATTAAAGAAAATTTATTCTACAAATGTCAAAATTCAAGATTTTTAAAGCAATTTTTGACACATTTGCTAGATACAAATTTGTCTGAATTTTATATCATCTGAAACTCACAAATGGTTTTTTTTATTATTTTTTCAAAATTTTAGGGGATATCTCCCCAACCATAGTGATGGTTTTAAATGTCACACGTGTAAACGCATATGCTAATGTTCCTTTAAGTAGAAGTCTTCGGAGTTGTTTTCCTTTGAAGTAAGCGTTTTTTGGAATAACGGATTCAGTATAAAAGTAATCAGCGCTTACGTTCAACGCACTTCACTACTTGTAATGATCTTGTGTACTGCAGAGTTAGCCCATCATCTTGTGATATGGACGACTGCCCTATTAGGCAGGAGGTGACGTTACAATATACTAACTGAATTTATTGGATCTTGCCTCGTATCTCTCGTAAGTTTGTTGGTTAATGTCTACGGGGTAATCGAATGTCGTTCCCTATGATGTAGGATGTAATGACCAGGACTCGTTGACATGCCTATCAAACAATAGAACAGAAGCCAGGACATGGGGAAGTCTGCCCTATCAGACAGGTGACGTTACATTGGTGGTATCGTACGGGATTTATTCCTATAAAACAGTGGAACAAGGTGAAGCCAGGATCAGGACGACTGCCCTACCAGAAATGAGGGGACGTTACATTGGTGGTATCGTATGGGATTTATTCCTATAAAACGGTGGAACAATGCGAAGCCAGGATCTGGATGACTGCCCTATCAGACAGGAGGCGACGTTACAATACAAATGTATTTGTTCAGTCACGTCGGAATGCCACAAGACTACCCGAAGCCAAGAGAAGAGAGGAAAAGACGGCTTATAACAGAGCCGTGGAATAAGCAGCTCCCTGGAATAAGGGACCTGGATTTTGAAATGTGCAACTTATTACTGATCACGGAGGCGCATTGCTCCACAAATTGATTGTTCCCTAATGGAGGTCAAATGTCACCATTCTTCAAACGTGGTAGGTTATTGACTGGCCGGGGTGCCTCGTGGATAGCCTATATCCTACTACTGACTGCTGAATTTCAGCATACAAACCAAGGCAAGCCGCGGTAAAGGTCAATCCGGCTGAAAATGTGGATGTTGTAATTGTCAAAGCAGCATTCCCTGTGACCAAAATCACGTCTATATATAAGAGAGGTCTGAACGATTCTGCGATTCAACTAAATTCTTGTCAGTTTGTCTGGGAGTTTATACACCAGACCGCCTACTAGCAAATGCATGTTTTTTTTATTTTTTTTAAGGAAACCCTCTCACGATATAATCCATGCAACGGTAGCATAAGACACAGGTCAAACGACAACTGACCCACTTCTCAGCCCCGGTACTATTTCGATCGGACTGCTAAAGCCAAGAGATCGTTGGGCGGGCGTAGTGCCACGTAAAGTGTAGCTCATTCCTCTGTTGGAGGTCAAAACCAGTGCGGGTCCGTCCTTAACACCACAGATGATACACACGATCTCAGCCAAAAGGGAAGCCGAGCAGCGAGAAACCAAGAGCTATAGGGGGTAACAAAATGACGGATCTATGGGCATGTTTTCCAGCATCCCTGGAGAATATTTGATTAAACGTTCAAATAGCAGGTGATGAAATTCCTGTGGATTTCACAAAGGCGATTTCTGCAGGAAATGCTACTCAAAACATTTTTTTAAACATTCCAGTTACGTAGAACAGCGCAGTGACCCGTTCCTGTGCTCTTTCCAGTGGGGGGTTTTGAGATAATAATGCAGCACATAACCTTTCGTTTCAGCCATCATCATCATCATCCTTAAATTCTTTTGACAGTTCCAAACTACCCCCGAAGGAACTGGCTTCGCCAGTTCTACGTTATGTTAGCCATCTAGCTTACTTCCGTTGGCAATCTGAAATGACCATTGGCATCTATAATTTACTTAGCATCTATCTTGCGTTGGTATCTAATTTTACGTTGGCATATACACTCGTTGCTGATCGTATAGCGCAAGAGCAAAATGAATTAGTCCGCGCGTATTTCTTCTCTAAACCTGAAATTTCACGAAAAAACGTGGGAAATTCCTAAATATGCATACTTTCTACTTCTTACGAATATCTGGAAATATTTCATGAAATCAAAGGCAAGCAGATTTAATTAATTATTACAGAGATCACACGCGGCTAGCAGTAAACAAGATTTTTTTTAAAAACATCGATTTCGGGTATCTTTGCAATGTAGACTACTGCCCTCAGTTCTGCCTCGACCAAGGGTCTTTATAAAACGGCGCTTGTAGGTACGCACCACAATTAATTGCTCCTAATTTTGTTATTTCATGTGACGGTCACAGGCATTTAGGATATGGCTCCCTTCTTATGAAAGCTGACATCTTGGACAGTCATGGAACCTACAAACTCCCATTTTGAGAAGAGAGGAGAAAGTTTACGACAGTACACCCAACCCCTAAGAACTGCTTCGGACGATCAATTAAGTTGTTTAAATCCTCTCAATTTTCGCACCATTAGTTCTACATCCAATTCACCTAAAAAAAAAAAAAAAACTTTAGGGGCGGAGGAGCATATCCTAATTGTGGTGTATGCCCTTATTAATGACAGCAATCCAATTTCAATCCAAATAGCAGTTGCTCAACAGGAAAGAATTCTTAACCCATTTTTATTGACATTCCTCAATTGTTACCTTGCTATCGACATACTTGGGAAATCCATTTCCATTTGAAAATCTTTACTTGAAATACATTATGCTGCTTTAAATTATTTGTTCGTAATAGATTATTTTTTGTTGGTTTCACTACACAAGTAGTGTTCCACCATGGTGGCAGTGCATATCTTACGGCCAGCTGTTCAGCAAGACATCTGACAATGCTAAGGTATATCAAGTGACAGATTTGATAAGTACATGTAGAGAAGTCAGCTCATGAAATCCTCCTTTTAGTTTGAAAATTGCCCGATGGAAATCGGAACTGTTCAATTGATTGTTACTGGTTAAAATATAGTTTACCTTTAGTGAAATAACTAAAATAATAACCAAATTTAATCGGGTAAATATGAACAGACGTAAGCACTCTGAACATGTTGCCACCAAAAACAGCCTGCACCATGATCCCAATTATGGAACCCATAGCAGTGTCCGTAGAGTTATGCATGAATCATCTAGCAAATTTGCTTTGGAAAATAAACGATAGAAGTTAAGCAGGTCGATTGTACGCTGGTTACAATGCAGAACCTCATTCATTGGTCAGTTCACACCTCATGTACAGCGGAACTTATGTACGTAGTATACTGTTTAATGTTTGTTCATTATATGCTAATAAACCGATTGTAATTTTTTCTAGGACTTAGAACCAATAAATGGATATTCTGTATAAATTTTAAAATACTAAATATCATCTCAGATTTATAGCCATGTTTCATAGCTATGTCTAGTTGTGTGTTTGACAGCCATGTTTCATAGCTGTTTGATAGCCATGCTTTATAGCCATGTTTTATAGCTGTGTCTAGATGCAGAAAGGTGGGATTTTAACACACCATGGTACTAAAATTACGGAGAACTTAAAATATGCTAATTTCATCTCAAGATTTGCAGAAAATGGGTTGGAAAAAATGGATTTGGTTCACAAATGGCAATTTATGCCCAGTGCATAACGGCAGTTATAGCTTATGTGATACTTTGCTATAACGATACTCTAGACATATAACCTCCAAACTAGGCCCATGTACTTGCAAAGCAACAAATACCCCCCCCCAAACATCCCATCCTGGAGGTACCACCATGTACTCGCAGAACTAACCGGTCAACCTATCTACGACAAACATATCCGGAGATTTCATTTGCTGACGAGAAGTCTCGATGACATTTAGGCCAGTATAATTGAACGGGCGAGGTCAGGGTTACAGTAGTGACCTTAACATTTCCGCAGTTATTCCGTGATTTGTTCAATTTGGTTCCAGGTTTGACTGGTTTTCTTTTTGGTGACCAAATAAATCACGCAATCACGCGTGGTGCAAGAGAATCGTTACCCCCTAGACTGCACTGTTCAGCGTCAGTAGCTAGACTGCACTGTTCAGCGTCAGTAGCAACACAGGATCACTGAATATGCAAATGAGGTCATCTGTCAAGAGGTTATATGTGAAGATATGGTTTGCTTTGAACACATTGAACTTGATTAGTTTGGCAAATTTCTCAAAGGTATTAACAACGAGAGTGAACGGGTTCCCGTAAATAACTTGTGGGATCGTCAGTTATTTCCATTTGGTCTTATAGTATAGCGAGCGCCTAATTTGTATAGTAGGCTAGGCTCTGACCAAGTACTAGGTCCAGCCTAGAAACTTTTTTTTTTTTACTTTCAGCCTTTATGCTCATGAATATGCATCCAATAAATAAGGTTTAAATTACAGGAGATGTAGTGCAAAAATTTACAATGAAATGGAAGGATCTGCTTTTGTAAGTCTGGATTTATTCTAAAACATAAAAAACATTTAACGACGCAAGATGAGGGGGAAACACATAAAACGAAAAACTGAAACTGTTCAGACGGGAAGGTAGTCCACAAAAAAAAAAGGTTTACAGATACCTCTCTGCAATAATGAGTCTCCAGGCTTTACTCACCAGTCAGTGGTCAAACGGAGCTGTCAGTGGGTCATCTTGCCAGGGTAGCATTCCTCAAACTAATGTTTGTTTCACGTATATATGCAAATGTTTATACAATCTTGATAGAGCAATTATCAATTTTGAAATTTGTAATTATACCAGAATGGAGCAGTAGCAAAACAACAATAATTTAATTAATACAAATTATTCTCAGCATCAAGTAATTGTGGCATCCACATCATCAAATCAATCATCACTTTATCAGTGTCATGTAGTATTATGCATTTGGAGAAGATAAACAACATCATTCTTCATGTTTCAATGTGAAAATTTTGATACCGTGGGTTCATGCAAGAATTTGTAAATCAAACGAGGTACGACGACGAGGTGAATATTTACATTAATAATCAGGAACGATAGAAACATCATTTCTACACCATTAGCAGAAAAAGTGGCGAATTGCAAGGATTATATACAGCAAAGTTTAAAAAGTGATTTTGTTTTTTATGGATCACGACGACGAGTCTTTAACAAACATTCGAATTGGTTTTTGTTTATTTTCTTGCATGAGGGTGCAATCAACATATGTTCCTAACGAGCTTGGGATGTACAATAGTAGTTTTTATGTTTTGGGTTTGTGTTTTAGCATATAAACAAACATTAATAATGGTTCAGCAATACGGCAACATCATAATTGTCATCAAAGTCTCATTTCTGTAGGAAAAGAAAATAGCAAAAAAAAACAAAATTGACATTTATCAAGGTTACGTGACCGACCTGTCGATGAGCATGGGAGAAATTGTCTCAACAGTTTCATTAGGTTACACAAATTATATTTTATCATTCTCCATTTCTATTCAATGTATAGTTTTGGTCTAGAAATGCATACTTGTGATCAGTCAGTAGACGGCAGCAGCAGAAACTTGATCAGATTCACAGAGAAGTCTTATATAGCAGCACAGAATGCAACCAAAGTAGGCAACATTCTGCTACTTACCTCGTTAACTATTACACATTCAGAACATGTTCGATTCATGAAGTACACCACTCACCTTGATTGCAACTATTTTCAAGCAAAGAGTAATTATCACGCAACCAGAATTTTTCAATAATTAATCATTTCATACAGTGCCCCCCCCCCCTCCCCAACCCTGGTCGATAAAACAAGGTCGATAGGCAAGACATGAAATTTTAGCGAAATCACCAAGGCAGAAACTTAAAAAAAATTATCCAGCCTAAACTGTCTGTCTTGTTTAAAGTTTGTTGTTCTGTGACCATTGTTATTTACCTTTGTGGAATGGTAGTACCTGCTCATCTTACAGAGACCTCAAGCTCATATTCATGCATAATACTATGGCTTAATATCATCTCATTTCACTGACAGTTGTACAAAAATATTCTCTTTCTCCCTTTTAAATGAGGATGAGAAGTCAGAACCCGATCAAAAGTTATACGAAGCATTGTCATCAAATAGGTTACAATATCATCCTTCAATGAAATCGGTTAAAATGCATCCAAAAATAAGATATTCATTTGTATGAAAGGTTCCAGTGGTAATGCAAACTATACACTTCTCATACTGTTACTAAAAGATTCAATTTTACAACAACATTTCAGATGTGTTTTTTTTGCCTGCACTATATAAAATAAAAAGCAAGAAGAAATGAGGCCCAATTTTGAGACATTATCGAGTTTAGATATAAATAAATGTTGTAATATTAAAGACATCTCATCAAATGATTTGGAAATTCAAGTTTGTTTATACGAGTCAGATGACACTTGTGTGATTATCCTGTTTGTATTAAATTGGTCCCACCTCCCACGACAGGCAAAGTTTCCCAAGAGCCCGAGAGAACGGACACAGCTCTCCATCCTCCAGTAGGTGCAAACAAAGACCAGTGAACGCCGCCTACCAAATCCTCAGATGAAAACCGAAAAACCAAGCATCGTCCGAAATGAATTAATTCAAACAAAGAAAAAAAAGCTCAAACATCGCAAATCATTCAAACAATCACTTTGCAATTTAAAAAAACAAAAAAAACAACTATGACTGGAAATGTTCTCAAAGTGGGAATGACATAATCAAAACATGTGTAACAACATGATCATGGACATCTACTCTTATCTGGTGAAAATAACATCAAATTGATTGCAACAACTATCAACAAATTATTTGAGATCATCGGAGAAGGAAATGCGAATGTAGAGAATCCAACAAAACATACTGAATCTAGTTGCAGTAGGAATGTACAAAAATAGCATTGCAAAATGGACATTGTGTATCAAAACCATTTGGTTGATCATCATGTGAATACATAAGTATAAAACATATCATCAATGCATGTGGATCAATATTATGTCATCATTAACTCCAAAAGCAATCGACAGTCATCAAAAATCTCATGCATCGACTTTTCAGCAGAAATGAAATTAGAAAAATTCCAAAGACACAAAACATACTGTCAGAAAGTAAAAGCAGTCGACATTAATGCGTTGAATCGAGTAACTACTAGTCAAACATTGATAGTCGTATTACGGTAAATACGGGGGGCTGCACACAATGACGGCGGAAGAGCATCCCCAGACTGAATGGGTTCACTTACCTACTGAGCAGGCGGCTGATATGCCTGCTGGGTCCCTTGGTAACCAGGTCCGCCACTAGTCGGGGGTTGGTAACCTCCCTGAGGAGCTGGTGCTGCAGAAACCTGCTGGTAGTTGCTGGTCGTCGCTGCCGCCGCTGCCTGGTACCCACCATGCTGGGCGGTGGTGGTCGACGAGGACTGTGGGTAACCACCCTGCTGGGGGGAGGCCGCAGCGACTCCACCGGCGAGGACTGTCGTCGCCTGGTTGTTGTAGAAGGTGGCCAGCTGCCTGTAGTAGTCGGCCCACTGCTGGCTGAAGTCTGGCTGGCCCGGCTGGGGAGGGTTGGAGAGGGCGGCTTGGGCCGCGGCCTCAGCCTGGGTAGCTACAGAAGGAATAGTCGGAAAAAACTTATACAATAACAATACATCCTTCTATGGAAATTTTAATTGCATCTACACACTATTCATTGCTGTTTGTATATATTGAGGTGACATATTCCTAGGTTACAGTATTTATAAATCGATTAGCAGTCATAACCCACACACTGGCCCTTATGTTCTGCTCTTCATAAATTGATAGTATTTATAACCCAAACCACTGACGTTCTGTTGTTCATTAAACACCCCCCCCCCCTTTGTAGACTTGCTTAAATGTCATACCGCCCTCAACATAAACAATCTCCCATATGTTTATATAATTAAACTCCGTAAAAGATGAAGACTACATGCCTTAATAAAAATCACCTAACTGTAATGCAAACTAATAAAAACATTACTCGTACAGAATAATTTCGGGTGTTATCCCTTCTTTGGCAGTTAATAAATATCGTTCCACTCTAGTTCGTGCAAATCTAAGACCAAACATTTAATATATTTAGTATCTAGGCTGATTTTGAAATGAAAAGTTCAATATTGGTTGGAGACAATATTGGTTGGACGGCAATTTTGAAACCCATCACGCCGATATCAGCCGATATCGAAAACCAATAATCGGCCCAACACTATTCTTCATAAATTGATAGTAGTTATAACCCACACAACTTTCTTCTGTTCTCACAGGTAGAAGACGGGACCAGTAATTAACTGATATGTAATCTAACGATACATGGAATCATTTATCAGGATTTACAACAGATCTCAGACAGTGGAAGTGGCTCAGACTAGTGAGTACTTGAGGATGGTTCTCACCACGATTTATAAGATAGGGCAAGTTGTTGTCATCATAGCCAACCACTTCAATGAACTTTCGACAATGTCCCGTTGATTTGTGAGATGGAACAAACGCGCAGTTATGAGCAATATGGACCTTGCAGGCCAGAGAGGAAGCTCCTGACCCAGCAGTACTCATATCAAGGGGCCTTTGCCCAGGAAACCCCACACCAGTGTCATAGGTCAATCTATGCAGTTAAGGCTTCCTCTGTCGATTTCTTGGGCTGCCAACTTCCCAGAGAGCAGAGGGATAAGATATAAGAGATCGCATCTGCTGGCCTGGTATTACACACAAGCAGCGTTTTAAAAATTATCATTACCGGCAAACTGTCCTACAAGGGATATGAAGTAATTGTGATTACTTCGTCATAACATTACTTCGTAATCGTCATAAGTTCAGTATTTCAAATGATGCAAAGGACATTAAGTAATTATCAACGATCTGAATTATGCAATCGACATGAAATGTCAATTGGCATTCTGAAAGATGCAATGGACACGAAGTGATCATCAACGTTCTGATTGAAGCAATGAACACGAAGTGGTGATCATCAACCTTTCTGATTGAAGCAATGGACACGAAGTGATCATCAACGTTCTGATTGATGCGATGGACACGAAGAGATCATCAACGTTCTGATTTAAGCAATGGACACGAAGTGATCATCAACCTTTCTGATTGAAGCAATGGACACGAAGTGGTGATCATCAACCTTTCTGAATTGTGCAACTTTGTAAGTTGATATTTTCTGGGTTAGATAATCGCATCTTTGAATAGTCCAATAGACGAGAGACGTCGTGGCAACTTACCTTGCTGTCGGTAGTATGCTGCTAGTTGGTTTGGGTCCTGGGTCGCAGGAGGGGGAGCCTGTCCTGGCATGGTCCCTGGTGCAACTGAAGCAGACCAACAACAAAATGAAATCAATTTTCCCCTCATAAACACAGTAGTGTTATAAATAAATAACAAACCTATGAAAATCTATGGGAGAAGATTGAACACACTGGTTAATTAACAACAGGTAGCCTAGAGGTAATAGTGGTGATACACACATTTGGGTGATATAGTCTACTAATTTGGGTGGAAATGTTCCCAGTTTTTTAGTCTCCTTATATTAAAATTTGCTTCACAACTCATCCAGCAGTGATTAATCCACCTACATTGGAGACCAGCAGTGATTAATCCACCCACAGTAATAGAGACCAGCAGTGATTAATCCACCCACAGTAATAGAGACCAGCAGTGATCAATCCACCCACAATAATAGAGACCCAGCAGTGATCAATCCACCCACAATAATAGAGACCCAGCAGTGATCAATCCACCCACAATAATAGAGACCAGCAGTGATCAATCCACCCACAATAATAGAGACCAGCAGTGATTAATCCACCCACAATAATAGAGACCAGCAGTGATTAATCCACCC
>JAODAG010045224.1:6126-17189 GCA_027574785.1 Orphnurgus asper | reverse complement strand
GAAACAAAATTTTAGGCGACTTGATCAAGTCCGTTGTGACAAACAGGTATTCTTTTTTAGCCTAAGCTATATGCGGGTACGTAGTTCAGTGGGACCGGATTCCAGTCCTCGCTCAATTTGTACTTTCTGTAGGACAGAGAATGAGAAGCTACGAGCCTGATCTATAATTTGTAAATGGAAGGGACAGTTTTCAGTATTTTCATCTTTTTATCATGTACATGTGCCTCATTTGGGTCGCAGACAAAGGTAATTTGTAGTACTACTAGTAGTAGTACTACTACTACTACTAGTAGTAGTAATGTTATTATTGCAAGTACTAGGTTACTAGTTATTACTTGTTATGAATTATTTAAATAAACGTATTAATATTATAAGCCTATCCTAAGTTAGTTACTACTACTTAACATACATAAATACTCGTTAGTCACAATTAATCATGGCCCATGTATTGCTAGGCGACTTGCACAGCCTGCAGGATGTAGCTACAGTTGCTATACCTTGCACTGTAAAGTGTAACATAATACATGTACAGTATGTTAAGTTTGTAACATCCTGTGTGGGTTGTACTGTAACTTAAATAACTGTAATGTAACATAAATCATAATATTACTTATTAGTTAATGTGCGTTGATTAGTAGTACTACAATGATGACCATACATAATTCAGCAGTAGTAGTGAAAGCTGACTTAATTTCTAAGGGTGATAATTATCGTTTAAGCATATTGGTGTGTTTGTAATATTCAGTTTTGAAAACTGATCACTCATACATGTTAAGCAGTACATTGCTGTTGTATCCAAGCCCAGTGATTCACCATGTTTATTATAGTATGGGTTAGGAAGCGTCATAGGCTCATACAGAAACCCTGCTCATGTTGTGATCGTGGATGAATACCGGCTTTAACAAGCTTTTTTTCGACCAATGTCCAGAAGTTTCGAGGCAGGCATGTACCCATCCTGCTCCCCGGACCACAATTTAACGTCACCATCCGACGGACTCAGAGTGTACCTCGATCATGGACTACTTTCTCATATAGATATAGACAGATAGATAAAACTCTATTATGCAATGATGGCTGTGTGCATTCTGCTTGTTTATTGCCTCACATGTCATATATACCCAGTTTGTACACCTGTTGCAAGTCATATACATAACAATGCAATGCATAATATTACATCACAAGCAATGTATGGTAGCTCTTAATGAATACTCTACAAGGGAAGTGAGAGCAACCTGTTCTTCACCACTGCACTGCAGCTGTTCTGATCGAAGTTATTGCAACACCAACGAAACCATACAATTCAATGAAATTCTAGCCGAATCACTAAACACCCAGGAAGACTGCACTCATCACCACTGCAAAGTAGCTGGGCTGAACGTGACACGCCTGGGGATCGAAACGGTGACCCATTGGGCTAAGAAGCGGACACTCATACCGCTACGCCACACTCTCACCTCATAAACCATGCCCGTGGTTAATTGTTACATAAAAATGTATTTTCAGGACGTTCTACTACAAAAGTGGAAACTTGGATACTAGATCTATAGCGAATTGTTAGAGGCAGATTATTGCAAAAACTTACATTTTATGTCCTGTTGGGGTTTGCATTTGTGAAACCTTTGGCTAACAAATTGCACACAACTAAGAACTGCTCCAAGAAAATGGTACTTTTTTATGTTGAATACATTAAAATTAATGTTGCCAGTAGAGAATTAGTCAAGCTTTGATTTGGCTAACCAAAAGCTACTTATATTTCAATTTGCTCTTTCTCTCCAAAAAAAATTAAATGTTTTTTAAACTTTTGTGACGGGCTCTAATTTTGGTGAAGTTCCAATTTCATATTGTGTATGGCCGCTCTTACTTGACCTGACAAATGATTAATTTTACCTGCGTCACATTATTTCTTTCTCCTATAAAACTTGCTACTGTGTCCTTAGTGATGCACTGAGCAAACAATATATACTCCCCTTGACATGGTCTGAGAAACGAACATAACAATTATATAACACGCATCCTTCCCACTCTCTGATCCATTAGTATCGTTGCGCGAGTAAAAACCTTAAAACACAATGTATTGTATGACTAATATTTTTGCAATATAATTAACGGTACGTACAATTCAAAGATCTATTTTAGCCTGCTGAATCACCGTTGCTGCTTACTGGTAAGAAAAAAGTAAAGGGGACAGGTGGTCACATAGGACGACGATTTTAAGAGTAGTATTTTGCATGGTAGGTTAATGCAAAGAATGGAGTTTTTTATATCAATTATCATCCTCGGTGCTGTGTTCCAACCAGAACTAGCATCGTATGCTGACTGGCTGACCTTTCACTGATAAGATTAATTGCCAACCATAGGTGGATTTGTTTACACAATGGCTGGTAAATCCCTCGGAGACATTAAGTAGTGACAAGCCAAAGGCCTTATCCCAAAAAAGGAGAGTGCTATATATGATGATGGTCGGAATTTTTTAAATTTACAATAATAGTTTTGGGAAATTCTCTGCACATTTTGAGACTTTGACTAGTGTTTAATGAAACGACTTCTTGTAGGATTTCCATAAATTGGATAAACTGTAACGACCATTAACACATGGGGTCGTTTCGTTCTTTGAAACAGGTTATTCCTCTGGTTGTGGACGAGCAACTACTATGGGTGAACGGACAAGAAGATGTGAGAATGTACCGGTGTCCCCTGATCACCTACACCCCTAAAGGACACTTACTAGCCATAGTAGAAGGGAGGAAGACCTCCTCTAAGGATGCAAGCAGCAAGTTTATCGCAGCCAGAAGGTCAACAGATGGAGGTGCCATACATATGACTAAGTTTAACTGGTTTTGATTTAAGCTAGTGATGGTACTGGGGGAAACACAATGGAACCAATTCACCATTGGCTGGTTGGTTCCTCACTGGGGTGCTTCGCCATTTTTGCCTACCCAAGTTTTTCATGTGTACATTAACTTACTGCTAGTGAATGCCTCTACAGTGCGAGAAGTGACCTGCATGATCATTAGTTCTGCCGCTATAAGTATTATGATACATATATACAGGCCTTGACTAAAATTGTACAGTATGACCTGTTAACGTTAAGATGGTAAGGAGATGGGAGTTCTTTAGTCAAATATGGTACACATTAGGATATATGCAGCCTATATAGCCTATAACCTTATATCCTATATAGGAGCAGTAGGATATACAGTGTGTTTACTGGTAGGTACACACCTGTAGCTACGTATAACTAAGACCTTTTACTAGGGGGACATTAGGGCACAACGGCCCTTAGAGCGATGCAGCAAACTTAACCCGACCTGCCCATTTCCAGATCAGGCACTTCGTAGTTTATGATAAACCTATTAAAAAAATAATTCAATAAAAAAAAATAATAAACAAACACCAGGCAGAGCAGCAGTTATGACACAGATTAACTACTGATCATGGCCTGTACAACTCCCTTTGCATACAGTTAGCACTACTGCATCTACAGTCCCCAATATGCCTTGGTACAATTCACGCTTGAATGCACAAAATTGTGGTTTTCCTCTGCCCAGCCTTACCAGATAATCCTCTTGTAAAATAAATAGGGCTAGTCAGAATTTAATCCTAAATCAACATGAAGTAAACAATAGATAAATACTGATTTTGCTGCTTCGCTCTAAGGAGAAGGTAGCCCTAATGATGTGCATGCTCATTTTAACAACCTGTCGAAAAAATATGGCTCCGATTTGACTGGGATGTTCAACAAAGTGATCATTCTTCAACGTTCTGTTATGTTGTAACAGAAAATTGAGGGAATGTATTCCCTTTTGCCACTGGTATAATAAATATGTAACCAGCTTTGCCATTTGCTCTATACACTTCTCCAGACATTTAGGTTTGAACATTTTTGATTGAATTCTTAAGAATTGGTTAAAATAATTAAGAGATAAATTTAGTGAAAACGATGTGCTTACCTGGCATGATCAATTCCCTGGTTCTGTGATTACTACAAAAATAGATTCTGTGATTGCAGACAAAACTTGCATGCTTAAAAGTATTGTATCGGCACCAGTCATCAAGGTTTCATAGAGAAATGCTGGGTAGATTGTGATGTCGAAATAGTCAAATTCTTCATTTTATCGACAAGGTCACTTTGTGGTAAAATCAGTCATGTAGTGGCAGGCAGACGTCAAATGCACTTACAGCATGCAGCAACATCATCCAAGCTGTACAACCTTTGCCTGTCCCACGCTGCCGTAAAACTAACCATGGTGAAGAGAGATTGATTACCACTTATTCTAAATTTGAGGTCAAAAATTGTCATGACTTTATCAACAACAATGGTTTTTGACAACTGTGCGCTCGTTTTACTGAATACCGATATCAAATCATGAGTATAACCGTCTTTCAAATTATGTGCATTACATTACCATCAAATGTGTCCTCAGAAAAAATGGCAGGGGGGGATCTTTTCTTCCCAATTTGATGGCATTTAACGAGCCATTCTGAACCATTTCCTGTGCAAAATGCTGCTCTTCTTTTAGTTTGATTTTCCAGGGGAAAATCCCCTTTCCCTTGCTGACACCCATGCTATTAATAGTACTACCCATGGATGATAGTCAATCACTCAATGATGCATTTACTACATACAGAGGTCCAATACCTTGAAAGTTTATAACACACCTACCAATCCATTCATACAATTTGCTGATTGTAACATGATCACTTTGGCTAACAATTTGCTGACCATATTTTGCTCTCGTGTATAAGGCATTCATTTTGCACTAGTACTGTAACATTGCCATAGGGACTGAACATTATGCATGTGGTAGACCATCATGCCTGCGTGCATATAGACACAAAGCCTCATAAAAGACAACTTCTACAAAGCGTAAAATGTTTGTTTCCCCCAGACAGATTTCACGGTATGTACTACATGTAAGACCACCATATAGAATAGCAAAAGTTATGGGTAGGCTAGTATCTACATACACATGTACATATATACTATATCTGAGGTAGTCCTACATGAACTACATACCTCAATTATATGATTCATAAAAGTACATGAGTACTATGTATAATTTATGGGATAGGGTAGTATCTACCTACACATGTACATACACTACATTTGAGGTAGTCTTACATGAAGTACATAGCATCATTAATTCTCTTCCCCGTAGGATTCGAGTGGAGTACAGACGCCTTCATATACGACGACGGCCACGTGGAGGACGGCGATAACCTCGGTGCCGTCTTGGTCGACGATGAGACGGGTACGATCTATGTCTTTTTCACGCTCTGTCCGCATCACGTGCAGTGCTCTGTGACCTCCATGATGTACATGAAGAGCCTGGACGATGGCGTCTCGTGGAGCCGAACGGTCAACATAAGCACCGTCATCAAAGGAGACGGGTCAACCATCGCATTCGGTCCAGGTCGAGGTATTCAGGTGAGACGAGAGCTGCGGTGTTCTTTCTAATATTGTTTAATAGGAGAGGAGTCTCTCGTACCAAGAGTATACTTTTTTCCAGGAAGGGAGTTTTTCCTTGTTTGAAAGTCTAATACCCCCCTCCCCCCACCTTTTGGCAGTATTTTCCTGGAAATCTTGGATCTGCCACTGGTGTGTACACATACTTGTTTCATATTCTAACCGAGGACTTGCACAAGGGAATTTCAAGCCCTCTTGTAGTCATTACAAAAGAATTATTACGGTTCAGGTTAGGGAGTTTGCACAATATATATTACAATTGAGTCCTCAATCTGAATGTATAACTTAAATGTGTGTGTGATGCCCTAGCTTGTGTAAAGCACAATAACTCCAAATGTACAGCTTGTTTGAACTTCATATTTATTAAGTGCACCCACCTCACAACATTTAGGCAAATTCAGGAAACTGATTCTAAGACTTTTTGAACACTGACATATAAGTTACCTACATTAAACATACAGTACAGTTCCTGTATAGGGAAGTTGGTCACAAAACCAATGAGCTGTCTAGTTTTACTTTCATTCCGACAAAATATAACCTCTCTCTTTGCTCAAGTTATACCCTAATTAGCAAGAATGTAAAGTACCCAACAGATGGTTACATTCAACCCCAACGGTGACCAGTAGATCTATTGTATAATTTATGAGCATTTCAAACAAACAGTGGATCAGAGTGGGCAATTGTCAACGTTTACAATTACATATTACAGTGTGATTGTGACACAGCTGTTTGATACAAGGCAGGCAGTGGCTAACCGCCACAGCAACTTGGCAGGAACTTAATTAATTCAGCCCCAGCAACTTAGCAGGAATTTAATTAATTCAGCCCCAGCAACCTATTAATACATACTGTGTTGTGAATGCATGTACAGTATGTTAGCATTGATAAACACCTATTAGCATAGAGAAACACTTGTAAAGATATAACGTGTTGTATGCATGTATTTACGCTATCGTTGATAAACAACGGTTAAGATATACTGTGGTGTACATGTATACAGCTACATCAGCGTTGATAAACACTTGTTTAGATATACTGTGTTGTGCATGGAATCTGGACCCAGAGATTAGTCTACCAAGGCTTGAAGTCAACTTCATTCTTCAAGGGCAGCAGCAAATTAAGTTTCCTGGACAGATAAAAAATGAAATATTTTGGTGAGCTAAAAACTGTGGCTAGAATAATACATCACATCAAACTTATAGGGCATCAGAGCACGTTTGTCTTCAGTAAAAGGATATACTATTGAGGTCACCAAGGCAAACCAAAAAGGTCACCAATCCCATCTTATTTCATGCCCTGCAATTATTTAACATGTCACTCCATTTGCACTACATTTCCCTGTCTCTTTTTTACAGGATATTTTTACTGATGTTTAACAAGGCTCTCAGAGCAGGAACACGACACAGAACATGCATCATCTAACTGCCCTCTATTTACCTATATATGGCTATCTATAACTGACAGCCTACCAGCATTTTTCATCCCTCTGGTAATCAGGGCCTACATCCTCTAAACCTCACTTTACTCAATAAGCCAAACAATTCGTCTTCATCCTTCATTTTTAATTGAACACAAGGTTTTATAAATTTTTCTTCATATCTTCTTTTATTCACAGCTTAAAAATGGGAAATACAAAGGAAGATTGTTGGTCTGCGGTCATCGTAACAGTGTTGTCCAGTGTATCTTCAGCGACGATCACGGTCAAACCTGGAAGTACGGACTCATTCTCTCCAGCATTCCGGCCTCACACCTGAAGGAAGGAGATTTTGCCCCAAATGAAAATCAGGTAACCAATGAGCAGCTTCATATCTGTGTACTATTCAGGTAATAACACCAATGAGCAGCTTCACATCTGTGTACTGTAGAGATTATAACACCAATGAGCAGCTTCACATAGGTGTACTGTAGAGGTTATAACACCAATGAGCAGTTTCACATCTGTGTACTGTAGAGGTTATAACACCAATGAGCTGCTTCACATCTGTATTGTAGAGGTTATAACACCAATGAGCTGCTTCACATCTGTACTGTAGAGGTTATAACACCAATGAGCTGCTTCACATCTGTGTACTGTAGAGGTTATAACACCAATGAGCAGCTTCACATAGGTGTACTGTAGAGGTTATAACACCAATGAGCTGCTTCACATCTGTGTACTGTAGAGGTTATAACACCAATGAGCTGCTTCACATCTGTGTATTGTAGAGGTTATAACACCAATGAGCAGCTTCACATCTGTGTACTGTAGAGGTTATAACACCAATGAGCAGCTTCACATCTGTGTACTGTAGAGGTTATAACACCAATGAGCTGCTTCACATCTGTGTATTGTAGAGGTTATAACACCAATGAGCTGCTTCACATCTGTGTACTGTAGAGGTTATAACACCAATGAGCAGTTTCACATCTGTGTACTGTAGAGGCTATAACACCAATAAGCAGTTTCACATTTGTGTACTGTAGAGGTTATAACACCAATGAGCAGTTTCACATCTGTGTACTGTAGAGGCTATAACACCAATGAGCAGTTTCACATCTGTATACTGTAGAGGTTATAACACCAATGAGCAGCTCCACATCTGTGTACCGTAGAGGTCATGTCGGGACAAGGCCCCAGCCTACAACGTTAGTGTGTAAAACCCGTCGAGTCAATGGAGCCGGAGGGTCTTCCTATACCTACACAGTAAACGAAGAGATAAACAGCCAATGATGTATATTCATTAGGTCTTTACTGCTGTCAGCCAATGGCCTCTTAAATTTGATGAAGTATAGTTATGTCTAGGGGCAAGCTCCTCCTTACAGAGACTCAGCAGGATCACTGTTTATCGACTGTTTACTTCACACCTATTCAGGGTTAAATTCTGACCAGCCTTATTTACTGAGTAAGAGATTATCTGCACAGGGAGATTACAGAAGTAACCACTAATTGCATATAGACTAGTCCTATGCTACAAGTCTATTGACGTGTTTGCAATGGTGTACAAAGGCCTACATTGTACACAAGACCTCTGTGCTGGGTGTCATGCATGCAACGAGCAATTTGTCCAACTTAGACTGCAACATAATTAACAATATTGAATCCTTTGCATCTGTCTCAATTAATGAAAGTTCATAATAACCTTTAAAGAGAGGATAACTCCCGAAATTAATGATTCCAAACAATGTTTTGTGGAAAAATTCGCGTTTGTTACCGTGTTAAGAGTTGTATCAAACTTAGCGTACCGGAAAATCCCGCCGTGACACGAGTACTGCAAACACGTGGAAAGTTCGTGCATAAGTACAAACATAACGATATTCTAGTGCAAATATAACATATTGCGTTAAGGTATACATCCAGCAAGGCATGATGTACCTGGAAGAATATGCATTCCGAGGTTGTACACAGGAAAATATGTTCATTACGAGGAGTGGAGGAATGCACCGTGTTGTTGAATGGAAACAGAAAAGCAATTGTCGGAAATAAACTATAAAACAAAACAAATAACGGCTGTCGCTCGAACCGGGAATGGTAGCGTGCCAAAACAAAATGTGGAACTCGCATCTTAACTGAATTTGAATAATCATGATGCTTGGGAGGGAGGGAGCTGGGGTAATTATACAGAAACACAAAAGCAATTGTCGTAAATAAAAGATAAAACAAAGAGAAAACGGAAGACGTGTAAACTATAACGGTTGTAGCTCGAATGGTTTCATAAAATGCCAAAATACATAAAAACGCGAAACTAAAATGACTGAAGTTGGTTCAGCATTTGATGGGGGGGGGGACTGAAGGCACTGGAGTTATTGTATGGAAACACAGAAGCAATTGTCGTAAATAAAATATAAAACAAAAACAAAATGGAAGAATCGTAAATGACAGAAACAAATAACGGTTGTCTGGAATGTTAAGTGTCCAGTGTGCCCATGCGATAAGACGGCCCTACATATGTGTACTATAGAGGTTATAACACATGACCACATTTTAACTTTCCAAGCACTTTGGGAGGATAGAATGTCTCAATTTATTGTCCAGGATTCTCTGAATGACATGATATTGCTTCATCTACGACGGTGCCTATAGGGTAGTGGGTAACAACATCGTCAAGTCTGAACTTGATAGTGTTGTGTTTCTGTCTGTCTACAGCCGGAGGAGTTACCCGATGGCACGGTCATGCTGAATATCCGTAACGAGTATAATTACCATTGCCAGTGTAGAATGATAGCCATCAGTAGAGATGGAGGAGAAAGTATATCTCTAACAGACATCCGGTTTGACGAGACGCTGATAGACCCTGTCGTGTCTGCTAACATCTTAATGTACCAAGGAATACTGTTCTTTTCCAACCCAGCTTTCACTGAAGGCCGTAAGTAGAGTTCATTCAATCACATATTTGCTTCTTTACCTTGAATGTATCTATTTTTGTTATTTCCCCTTTTCCCGATTTAAGTTCACTATTAAAAAATAGTAAGATTTCCCCACAATACTCCAGAGGTGGAAACATACTGCTAGTTCTATGATAGTGTTTTGTATTATGCTCCATGTCCGTCTTACTGTTAGACACGTCATCTTGCATGATCTATGTAATGGTACTCTTTAAATGACCGTGCTAGTTCTATGATAGCATTATGTACTCCTACCCCAAAGGATTCGGCCAATCATCAGGCTTTGGAGAAAGAGTTGACCAGTCTTCTCCAAAAAAGGATAGTTCGGGGCCCCAAGAGGAGGAGCCATATTTCGCTCGGCTTTCTCTCCTGGCCCCCGAAGAAACAGGATGCATGGAGTCATTGCTCATGGGATAGAGCGTTAGGCCTAATGCCAAGCATGCCAGAGATTGTACCACTCTGTCGACTACGGATGAAACCTCTTCAGTATCACCTACTAGCTTACTTCACTTCCGAGTCCCCGATTCCCATCCAGGAATCGGTCCTCCCACATTTCGCAATGTGGAGAAGTGTATAGACAAGTTATCCACCAAGGTAATGATGATGCTACATAGGTACCTGCGACGCCTCCCTGTCGGGCTAGGGAGCCTGGGTCTGGCCCAGAGGCTTCATTGCTCATAAACGAGCTGGAGCTAGAGGCAACGACTCCCACCACATTGTTTATGTAAATCGCCATTAAATCACAATGCTTCGTCGAGGGGACTCCTCGATCCTATTCAAGAAATTGGGCATCCCCATGTTTGCACAAGGTTTTTTTGCACCCAAGAGCGTGGGCGACTGACGCCGTGCCTTATCCATCCCATGGTTCGGGCTGCAAGCGTATCCATCCCCCCCCCCACCCATATGCCTGAATCGTTGAGTGAAAGTGAAAGTTGAGGTCTCTCAAACCAAGCTCACCCCCTTGTGGCCACGACAGCCACACTGAGACAGCTATACTGAGACCACTCGTTTTAAACCATTTTGTACTTCCATCTGTCCGTGTCCTAGTAACGCAAAGCAGGGGCCGAGTGTTCATATTCTCTTCGCAGCGTGAGGCCTACCGGAGGAAATTTGGCGGCAAGGTCGTGACGTTTGGCTAGTTTCAGGTCGGATCCCTTTTTCTTTGTTTCTTAAAGCACTAGTTGACGAACATACATACCTCGACGAAAAAGGGGTTATTATTCGGCTATAGCGT
>JAODAG010045003.1:0-17212 GCA_027574785.1 Orphnurgus asper | reverse complement strand
ACAAGTAGTTGTCTTTCACCACCCCCCCCCCTCTGCCCTTCAAAAGATGGGGGAGTTATCTCATATACGTCCTAACCGATCAGGCTACCCCCCCCCCTGGCATCACCTCCCTGAAAAACCTGGGCCCTAGATCTCTCACTCTTGTGTTGATGGTGTTGTTTATTGCACGACTCCAGAGGTGCATATTCAGTCATCATCATGCAGAGGCTTGTGTTCGCATACACTGACCCTCTGGATGTACATATTTTACCATCCCGTCTCTCAGCGATGTCAGAGGAGATAGAGATAATTTTGAGTTTGTTGTTGCGTTGCTAACAGCTCAGGGCATATAAAGCAAACCTCATCGATGATCTTAATGTTTTAAGTCCGTTTAGATGGAGGGGGGGGGAAGGTTTCATGACGTTATTGGAAAAGACCTACAGGACAGCATATACCAGTAATCAAATCAATTGATAAAGTGAGGCCATTGAATAGATTGGTAGCGGGCTGTTACTGGAGGTATCTGTTGCATTGTACAATGCCGTAATAAAACTGATACTGCGGCCTGTAAGACGTACAAGACCAGACCATGCAGGCTATTTGTGGTGACGAGGATGCATGCCTTGTGTTAGGATATCGGAGAAATTATTGACATGAAAAATAATTGAAATGGTAAAATGAATTACAAGTTCAGTGACCCTTGTCTCTTATAGTTCACAAAAGTGATCCGGTTAAATTTTGTAACTGCAGAGTAAAAGAGGCATTGTAACTAATTTACTTATACAAAGTACAGCATTGGTTTATGTAATGCATAGGTGCTGATCTGGGACCTTTCGTGGGGTGTCATACGCCCCATGGTCCATCGAGACGAACATACAACACTCATTCCCCCACCCCACAACCAAGCATCTCATTGGTTTTTCCGAAAATTAAAGGACGTTTGACGTTTGAGTCTGGTGGTGCGTTGTTCCTCGATGGCAAGGATAGGATCTTTGGCCTTATCCCCAGATATATCAGACCTTCGGTCCAGGGTCCCAATCGATCGACACGCATGGTTGTTTGCATCTCCAGCGGGATGTGAGTGCCCTTTTGGAGGATTCATTCTACTGCCTCCAAACTGGACTCCCCCCACCCTCCCCGGCCATAGGGAGCGGAGGGGGGGGGGGTACAGTGCTGAAAGGTTATCACGCCAATGCCAACTTTGTAGTTGTGAGTGCATTTTGTTGCTAAGAGACTGTTAAGTAAACACTCCTAAATATCCAAAACAGTAAAGTTCTGGAATTTCCAAGAATTTTTACAGCCAAACAGACTTGAGCTCCATTGATGCTATAATATCCATCATTTACTATGGCATCTGATATTATGTAAATAATAATATATAAAAAAATACATGAAGACATGCCTTGATCATTTCAGTCTAACCTGCTATGACCTGGATGAATTTACCTTGTGTCATGATGAAGGGGCTCAGTAGCTTACAATACCTCTTTATGGGGGGGGGGATGGACAGTCAGCATTCACCTTGAGACATTTTGGGTGCCCTTGGCCCACCTGTGGCTGTGGCCATGTCTTGATGATATTGAAATATATGCCACCTCTTGTGACTAGGGACTAAGTTCTTTGTACTAGGAATACGTTCCAAGTTATGTTATAATGTTGTGTAATTGATGAGGACATAATATGTTGACAAACTATACTCAATGAGTCTCCCTGTAAACCATGGGATAAAAAAATGGGGATGGGGGTGTATCATCCACTCACAAGAGTGCTTGTTGGCCATGCTAGCTGACCAGGTACTCAGGCCAGTCCTGCCAGATAATGGGTTGAAACAGAAGATTAATTAAAATTAATTTAAAAGTAATCAATCCCGGAGAGAGTTGTAAATGCTCGCTATATATATATATGCCAAATTATTTGAATTTCTTTCTGTTGCTGGTGACAATCAATCAATTTTTCATATTGCTTTTTGAAATTTATAATCTCAAGTGACACATAGGTAGGTTGGATCCACTTAATATATTACCAACTCCTTTCCCAACAAACTTACACATCTAGTATTAAAATGAAACAGCATCACAAGGATGCAGGTTTGTCTACATGAAAGTGCAGATTAGTTGACATTACTGGGGCAGGCCTTGAGGGTTCTTAGAGCAAATTGATTATTTTAGTGGAGAACTTTGTTTATTTGGTGTCTTATTTTACCTGGAAAGCCAGACTTTTATGAAAGAAAATCTCCAACTTTTGACAGAATATCATAAAATGAGAGAAGTATCTAACAATAACATCATCTTTGTCATGTTTCAAATCTTGACCCAGGGTCAACTGAGGGAGAGACTTTACAGATGACTGAAATGCCAGGACTCATGCATGGCTCCATGTTTATGTGAAGAGGAATGGAGACTAGTTTTTATAATCTTTTCAGAGTTGAATGATAATCAGCATTGAGCCTCTGGAGACATGAGAAGAAAGTATGTGAGGGGATGGGCGAAATGGTTGCAGCTAGGGGAAGCACTTTCTCATAAATGAATAATTGAATCTACAGACAACTTGCAGGTTACTGGTGTATATGCCACTGGACATACACTAACCACCGGACATCTACTACCTCACTGGACATATATATAGCCTACTCACTCACTAGAAATTCAATACCTCCCTGGACATATACTAACTCACTAGACATTCACTACCTCACTGGACATTCATTACCTCACTGGACATTCACTACCTCTCTAGACACTCACTACCTCGCTAGACATACACTACTTGCTAGGCATTCACTCCCTCACTAGACATTCACTACCTCACTAGACATTCACTACCTCACTGGACATATACTACCTCACTGGACATATCCTAACTCACTGGACATATACCAACTCACTGGACATATAATAACTCACTGGACATAATTATGCTAACTCACTGGACATAATTATACTAACTCACTGGACATATACTAACTCACTGGACATATACTAACCCACTGGACATCTACTATCTCACTGGACATCTACTAATTACTCACTGGACATCTACTAACTCACTGGGGACTGGAGATGTCTAATCTCCTCTGTCCCTTCCCCCTCCATGTCAGAGTTTACAGAATATTTTGTCACTTAATTTATCACCTATCTGTAGGTGTAGATATTAATCAGTTGGCAATAAAGATCCAGTGAGGTTGCCTACTGTAGCATCATAGGTACAGCCCCACCCAGCTGTTCAAAGACAACCAGTGTAATGTTTGCATTCCTAAGTATTCACCAGGGTGATAATTTGTTGAATCTGCAAAAGGAATCTGTAGAGGAAATTCTTTTAAAAGTTCATAACCTCCAGTATAAACTCTGCTATAATGTCAAGGGGATACATAGCCCCCCCCCCTTAAGAAGAAAGTCTACACCCTGAGAATGGTGGGTATACAGAAAACTGAGTAGCGTGCTGCATGTTTAATGTACTGCAATATCCCAGTCATTTGAATGTAAACTATGTGTAAATCCGCATACCATTGCCAGGTCTCCTCATGACCACCACTGGTAATGGGAACATTGGAAATTAGCCAGATGATATTTGCCAATTTTTCTTACAGAATATGTCTTGTCTTGTTATACAGTGCATAAATTAAGTTATTATTAGTCCTGGCAGAACTGTTCTCCAGCAGGTCACATGTGGACTGACTGACTATCCCTGCCCAAAAAGACTTATGGGGAAATTTATGCACTTGACATGATAGATGAGGGTACTTCATCTTTGGATTTTGGGTTCTTAGTGAAGTTTGGGTTAAATGTTTTGACTTTTGCCTTTTAAACATAATTATATGAGAGGATGGTTGCTTGGGTGCTTAACCCCTGACCTAGCTCTCACCTCCTACACTTCCCATCTTCATTACACCGGTAGTCACCAGTGCATGGTCCGAGTCTCGTCTGAGCGGCTTTCTCGTTCCACACCAGTTCTGCACCTCTAGAGTGTGTTTTGAACACAGTTATAATATTCTCTTTGCCGTAGGACTCTATCCATTAGCTTAACGAGGGTAAGTGTGTGCAGTCCATTCCCTTGAAGATACTTTCAGGTCACCGATGAGAGCTTTTCATCCACAGCATTCTCAGCTTCATCTAGCTGCTGCCTCTCATCCTCCAAGAGGAGAGCGACAAGCCCAGACAACAGTGGCGATGATGCTGCATGATGATTGTGTACCAGATTATTAGCCAAAGTGAAACGGGCCACTGCATGGTTGCACAGAGAAAATTTCTTTTCTTGGAGGGAGGATTCGGTGTATGGGGATGGGGTTTGCCATATTGGGGAATTCAGCTTGTGGGGAATTCGACGTATGGAGAATAGATGATAACCACCACGATACAGTTTGCCAATCATCATAGGGGAGGGGAATATGGGGAGTAGATGGCACCGGCTACCGCAATGCTGAGAATGTTTAACCATCCGTCATTGCCAGTGGTGCAATACTTAACAGAGGGTAGATGCAGCTGGCTACAATAAGCGGATCAAAGAAGCAGCCAGAGAATTAGAGAGAGGCGTAAGGCAGTATGGAGACATTTTCTTCCCCCCTCCTCACCCAAAAAAAGTAAGAGTGATGTTGCCACCAAGGTACCCAATCCCCCCTACTCTCCCAACTTTGAAGCCTGGGTACTTGGCGCCTAATAAGTGAGCGAAATAAATGTGAGTGTGCCCTCTTATTATGGATGGATGGGTTTCAAGCTGGCATCCTGCAAGTCATATTATGTTTATGATGACAAGAAGACCCAATCATAAATTCAGGGCAAGACTGTTAACTATATACCATCATGCCTTGGGAATCACAGATGGAGGGATTATGGTGACCCCCTCCCCTAAAGGTCAGTGATGTTTACCATGGCCATAAATAATGGTGGCCCTAAGGTGACAGTCCCTATCAAAGGACTGAGATTAGTTCTGATGGCTCAAGAGTAGAAAATGTATGATATGTTTCTACCTTTTTATATCTTACCTAGACCCAACAAGAGATATCTTCTTCCCTCCCAGTCTGAGGAATGGTTACACATTTAATGAGTAACCCAGATTCATGGAAAGCATGTGTCTAGTACTACTCAAGTCATGAATAAGAAATTCTTTCAAAGAAGATATGAACCAATTTGACTGATAGCTGTGGCATGTTGTCAATCAGGCCTGAAACCCAGAAACAAAGGAAATGGGACTAACAGATGTGGATCTATCTTTTAATTCAACCCTTAACACCCTACCCCCCCCCATCCTAAGTGGGCAAGCACCATAGACCTGTTTATAAGGTTGAAGATTCTGATGGACGCAGGTGTCCTCCGTAGATTTTCATTGGTGTCATCGCCACCATGGCATATCTGCTTGGTGTCTGAGAGCTGATATAATCTGGGTAAGACGTCTCCCGCTGGCAGTGTCCAGTTTTTCCCAAATAGTGAATTTCGAACCAAGTTCCCCAATTTTCATACTGTTGTACTGCTGTTTAATAAACATTGAATAATGGATCAAACTACAATAACCATCAAACCATAGACTTCTGACTTGCCTATTTGTACAGTATAGGTTTAGAAAAAAATAGATTCTCGTCCCTTCCTTCGTCCAGTGTATCAATAAATTGATCCATACTGGATACAATGCTGCACCTATTGGCTAGATCGAGTCAACTCGGAATATGCTATTTGACATGCTTTACAGATCATATTTATATTGTGGACTCGGTTACAAAATGGAACAAATTAGGTGAAAAATTAGGTCATGAAAAATGAACAAATCTAAAAAAGGTGATAATTAGGTCAAATTTGACCTAGCTTTGTCTATTTTATCCCAAAATAAGAATGCGTTTTTGTCACATTTTGCCCGAATTTATCAACCATTTTCTCCCGAATTGGGTGATGTGCCCCCCCCCACCACCTCGTATTCCTATGACGTGATGAAGAGGCCGACGAATTCGTCGTTTGTATTTTATTTGACATTACGGCATGCCTGGACATGGAAGAAGGCTTAGAGTTGACATGAAGAGCACACCCTCCCCCCTTTCTATCCCCACTATGTCCTCTACCCCCAGGTATTAAGTATTTACCTTCGTGGGTGAGTTGCCAGTTCTAAATATTTTTGGTTCAAATTTAGCAGATTATAAAAATGGTCTCCCACCCTTAAAAAACATTCTAAAAAGCTAAGGTAGTAGTCCCTACAATAATTATATACTTAGTATAATTAGTGGTAGGAATAATTAATGCAGAGTTCATTTAACAGCGTTCGCAAGGTTTTCCAATCCCCATCTCTCCCTATTTCTAATGTTTATCCCGAGGTCTTTCCCTGCAACATACTGACAACATACTGACAACAGACTGTACAACTTAGTAAATATACTTTCACATGGCTGTCGCAGATAATAAGGTATATAATAAGAAGTAACAGTTCTATTCAAGCATGCTAAAGACATTTCAAAACAGGTATACCTTCCATGGGGGACTGGAATCGTATAATTCTGTACTTTCAGAGAGCCCCTTCCATTTGCACGTTTGGTTATATCAATGTCCATAATATGATTTCCACTACATATGCTAGAATATACTAGAATACAAACAAAAATAGTCACATAATGGTCATAATTTTGCATCACTTTTTTGTTGGCCCTTGGTGAAGTGAAATCATATGCAGGACACTTCTATAGTGTGAATTCTGTTCTATATAATTATAATATAATTTCCCTTCTGTGACTTCATGGTTTTTGGAGCAATTTGTTGGAGTGAAGTATCATCTGCAGGGCACTTCTATTCTGTGTGGATCATGTTGTGTATTATGACAATCCCTTCTATGACTTCATTGCTTGGAAGCAATTTGGTGGAGTGATATCACACACAGGGTTTGCATGGAAGCATTCTGAAACATTTTGGTAGACACTATTTCACCTGAAAAATAACTTGCTGTTGCTGTTATCAATTTTATATTTTTCAGACCATGGACAACATGACAGCTGCTACACTAGTAGTCCATTTCAGTTTGCTGAAAAATATAAGATAAATAAACTGGTATAAAACAAGACAAAAAAGAGATGATTTTAGCTTTGCATATATACCCTCTACCAGCTTTAACTTGGATAAACAGTTGGCCTACGGAACTTGGGTCTCCGGTCCTCTGCTGCTGTGTAGGGCAGCTGGTGTAACATCTTTACCTTTCTCCCGTTACGATCGAGCATACCCCCCACTGGTCCGGTGAGATACGAGACCCTTTTTGTGGCCGAAAACATTGAGACCAATGTATCTTCACTGTCAAGCATGTAATAGTCCATAATCTCATGAAAACAACGATTTTATTAGCTTAATTCGCTGAGTGTGGACTAGCCACGCAGCTGGTATGTGACTCTGGTCGCTTCACTTCCTCGAGCCTGTAGGGGGATTTAATTTCAGAGGCAGCTCTGTTCAAAAGCTAGAGAAACAGCAGATCAATGCAGCCGTTGAAAAAATGCCCAGATACTTCTGTGAAGTGAATCGTCCTGGGAGTTCCACTCTTCAGAGTTTTAACAAATTGGCTCTCAGTGGAAGTGAAATTCAAGGAACACTAGATCGTTACAGTGGGAATATTGTGATATTTATCTGTTGAAGTTTTCGGGCATTTTACCAAAATGGGCTCTCGGTGCATTATTATTATTATTATTATTATTGAGATTAGCAGAAATACGAATATTCCAATTGTGTAAGGGATAATCTGACCATTGGGTGAATTCGGTTAAATCGGAGGAATCTTATGAATTGTACAGACTATTAATGCGCTGTTCCAACTATTGCTTGGCCTTAAAATTAATTAAACCACTCTCAAGTTAAAGCCACAAGAATTTAGACCCATATTTAGAAGAGTCAGAACCCATTCACTTTACAAATTGCCAACTTAAAACATTCCAATAAAAGTAATTTTTACCCATGGTCCAGTGGGTGGAGGAAGGGGAAGGGGTGGTATTTGACGTCAGTAAATCCACCTCATATTTGATGAGAGAGCTGCCAGGTAAACCTTGCATGACCACAGCTGCAGAGATAAGAGCACTAGTCTGGCTCACCCTAGCCACAAAAAGTCATTTTCTGTATCATGTGTGAATCCCACCCCCATTGGGATGTATACCACAGAGTTACCAGTGAACCATACAAACTTGTCTTAAATAAATCACTGCAAGGGTAGAAAACATTTAAAGAGTTTTTTTTTTTTTAACTGGATGTGTTGCCCTGTTGGCATCTTTTACATCTAGTGGGATTCTGTTTTTTTTTTATAAAAAAAAGTCTACTTCAGGATTTCACTGCAGAGCTTTACATCTTCTCCCAAGCTACCTGCTCATGATGGACGGCATTTACACGGGACATGATCGAGACATAATTATGGCCACAACCATGGGCGTGTGCAGGGGGAGGGGTGCTTTACCCCTGAAAAATCAAACTAGTAATCTGTTCCATTGCATTTCAACATTTACATCTGGAGGACGAACAATTTTGCCGTAGAAGCCATCTAATTTTTCAAAAATCCAGGACCCCCCAGATAGTGGATTTAATTGCATTGACCCAGGTGGGGACATGTTCCCCCTCCCCCTGGTTCACTGGAAATGAATATTAACGCCCTGTTGAGCTAAGTTACCTACTCGCTTTTATTGACATGATTACCATGATTGAATTGTAGTTTGCACAACTTAGTGTCATAATTTTGGTGGTTCTCCTCTCCCCCGGGAAATAAATGGGTCTTTGGATCTAAGCAAACTGCCTGGTGAATTAATTCAGGTTTTGAAATTTGTGCTGGATTTCATAAACTTTTATCTTTCGATGACGTTTTCAGACTATCAAACGGTAAGATACTGGACAGAGGTCCTTTTTAGATGCCAAATGCATCGTCAATAAACTAAATATATCAGATAATCGCCAAAAAATAAATATCTCAGATAATTGAACAAATAAAAATATTGAGTCTAATATAGTCTCCATTGAGTAACTAACTTGTCCTTCACAATACCATCGTGATGGACGACAAACAAAAATACTAGTCCCAATGTTTAAAAGTCTGGAATTCCTATTCGATGCTGTTTTTTGAAACAAGGTGGAAACAAGAAGTTATGTTATGACTCGTCTCTGCTCGTAAATTAAAACCTCGGCAATGGCCTTTCCAAAGAGGCCCAAAGAAAGGAAACATGCTCTCTTTTTCTTTGGTTATTATGACTTCACTGACAAACGGAAGCGAGAAATATTTTAGTTCTCAGACGCTCTCTTAATTTATAGAAACTAGGGAAGAAATTGTTAAAGGACTCAACCATAGTTTATTATTCCTAATTCTGCCATGGTTTTGCTTTTACCGGGACATAATTATTCAAGTATGTTTGTAGTTCCGCTGTATTTATAAGGGAAAGAAAATATGACGGAAGGAAAACGGATCCAAGTGTGGATCCCAAGTACCACCACCAAAAGTAATATTAACCGAAGTGAAACTGCGATGATAATTCCATCTCATCATTTTTTTTAAATTTTATTTAACTGTGTGCAATTATTTTGCTCAGTCAGCGGCGGACATACTTTCCCCCCAAGAAAGGGATTGGAGGATGATAAATATTCAGTACCTAACTTTTTCAACCAATCGCAGTTGGTGGGCGTCGTCCGCCAAAACCAATCAAAACTTCTTTCGTTGATGTGTACGTGATGCAGACGACCGGCAGTTGTTGACATAGTACACTACAGAGTACTAGTAGTAATGGTACTGCCATGCTAGTGCTCCCTACGTACTGTACTACTATTGTACAGTATAATGTATGTAATTTATATAACTAGCATAGTATTACTAGTACTAGTACCCGGTAACCAGTAGTAGTACAGTGTGGAAAACGGCAGGCATGTGGCCTCTCGGTTTCCAACTAAGCAGTTATAACTAAAGCGTAGATGAGCTCGTTTTTTCTCATTTCTGGACGTCGTCCCTCCCTAACAGTTTCCGAAACTTCATCGCTATGGAAATAAGTGACGTTTTCTAAAAGGTACAAGATCTCTTTTAAACGGACGAATTATTTGGCTCGAATTTTAAGCAGCGGAAAGGAATGTTTACAACGACCCTGACGGTTTTGAGGTTTGCCACGCCGGTTTGCGTATCTTTTTTTCGGTATCGCAAATTGCTTCCCAGGAATCGCATATGCCTTCAGACTCGGCTAGCCTGATATTAACCACCGGGACCAAAGTCATGTCCAAAGTGATTGCGAGGTCCCTGAGTTTGAGGGACCCAAGAGGTCGGTTCAAATCCAACACATGGGACCGAGTAGTCAAACGTGATAGAAGTCGACGTCTTCAAGGTGGGTGATTGAATATTAATATTATACTACTACTTACTAGTAGTGGTACTCAGTACAAGTAGTAGTACTACTAACTATACTACTGCCAACTGGAGTGGTAGTACTTAATTACTAAATTGTAACTTGTTGTAGTTGTACTGGGTATTGTGGGCTCAGCAGTAACTGTAGTACTGCTAGGCTAAGTTTAACTTCCACCTCCAAGACTTATATCGCAGAAACCGACCAACTGTTGAGTGTTGTGCCTTCGGAAAGATAGCCATAGTGAAATAGTTGGTGCTACTAGCCTCGTCCAGTTGAATCCTGGCCTATGTTAATATTAATTACGACTGATCATATGCAAACCTCCAGTGTGGTTGTGTGTATTAAATTTAATGGTAACCGTAGTGTCAATGCCTTCAAGAATGGAATTGATGCCTATTTTTCTGATATTGGTAGAATTTAGGGTTTTTGTGGTTCAGGATCCTTTATGAGGACATTGTCCTTTCTGATCCTTATTATCTATACTATTACTAGTACTATATACAGCCAGTCACCATCTCAATTCTGAAAGTTTTCAGCTTCTGATGTTTCTAAGTTCTGGTGTTTCTGTTTACGTATACAGCATTGAAACAGTATGCTTGATGGAATCAATTGCAGTTTAGTATTCATAACTACTAAGTACTAGTACTAGTAGTAGTAGTACTACTGTACGTACTATTCAGAAGACTCGGTCATATATACTAATTTTACTACTAGTACTACTACTACTAATAGTCAGACATGTTAATAATGACTCGTATCAGAACGCCCTAGCCACATTGATCGTGGATGAATACCGGCTTTAATAAGCCTTAATTTCGATCAATGTTCAGAAGTTAATGAGGCATCCATCCCATCATGCTCCAGGGACCGACATTTAACGGCGGACTTGAGTGTACCTGATTTTGACCACTTTGTCAAACTAAGACCAAGGGAAGTACTAAGACAAGAGCACCTGTACATCACCGTTGCTGTGCTTCGAAAGTGAAGTTTTTGCAAGTCATCTTGATAGTGTATGTAAATTGTGTAGATTGTGAACATTACAACTATCTAGGAATGCCACTGAAGTGAAATCCATTTGTAACTAATAGTAATAGTAATAATAATAATACTAATAATATAGCACAAGAACCAGTTTGCACAGTTTACTACTACGTCAGTATATAAACACACTGTACCTCCCCTTATTGGGGCCATGATTTATTTCGGTCTGGAGTACTAGTACAATATATATTTCTCTGCTGCAGCAAGCCCAGCAAAATAAACATTTGCCTGGAGCTAATTTTTCAAGTTTACTGCCAATGTACAAGGTGGCCTTCAAAATGGTACAGAGATGATGAATTAGGATGGGGTACTAACAAGGAATGCTAGGCTACTACTTTTACTAGTATCACACTAGTCATGGCATCTGCAACATCTAGAATTAATTTTAAAGCAATCTCTTGAAACAATTGTACAACAAGATATATCATGTTCTTGAACACTGTATATTATCATGCCTCGTGGTATTACTAGTTAGTTGTTGTGTAATGTTTCTTGATCGGTGCTTTCGATTGACGTACTCTTGTGTTTCTAAGGAAAACAAGTTCCAGAAGCAGTCACCGGGTAGTTTAAAATATAAATGATTCATACTCGAAAGATGTTTTCCACTTGGTAAGACATTTTTAAGGTTATAGAAAATGATGGATGTACCTTCTTAATATATAGTTTCAATTATTTGCTTGCATTGTTGGAATGGGTTTAACTATTTTGAAGTTGGAAGTTATGGCCTAATTCACAGAGCTATGTCAGGTCTTACCAACGGTTACTAATTTTATACAGGGTTGGTTACTTTTACTTTAACATATATGGTATGTGGTTGAAGAGTTTGACTGCTTTAACTTTGTTCTGTATTGATTTGAGCAAACATTTTTGCAAAATTTGTCATAGTTAAGGATTAGTTCTTCGGTCTATGGGACACCTGTTTAAACTAGTAAGGCTTCCTAGTCTCATTTGTTTGAACCAAGACCACATGCCCCGTTTCGAGCAGTTCTGAGAGATAAATAATTTCTGACCTGTGCCAAACACCAGTTGCTTATTTCGATCATGGTCTACAAATTCATATGGATGATCCCTTGTGAAACATCCCTGGTTTTTTTTTGTTTGACGTTGCAACCAGGGCCGGATTTAGGAAAAAGCTACATCTTGCTTCTTGCCGAGTTGAATTGTTATACGACCTTATTCTAGAGCTGTTAACAATGATTGCCAAATAGCTTAGGGCCTCGACATGAATCCAGGTCCTGATTACAACAGATGTAGGATTTAATGAGTCGGAGATTGGTATAATTGTATGCCACGGACCAGCAAGACCTGAGAGAGTGTTACTTCATAGGAGTGTGGTGTCCCTGGAACTGAGGGAAGTGATAGTTTACGGAAAAGCACTGGTCCGACGTGAATTGCTTCAGGGTACCACTGATACGGACGGCTTTAAGAGGTGGAATGCCCTTGTCTCTCACACACGGCCTAATCTGCCAAAACATAGCGGCCCGGTGGTTGGTTTTGATGCATTAGGAGAAAAAACATAACACCATCAGGCAACAGAAAAGGTACTTTTCACCTTTTATAATGCAAAATATCCATTTACTTCAGGACCCCTAGGCCCTATGCACAAAATGGTCGTAGCCTTTGAGTCTTGGACCAAAAAAAAAACCCCACTATAAATGACACACCATACAGTAACCCTTGAGCCTTATCAAAGTGGAGAGTTCTCTGCCACATATCTACACAAAAGGTGTTACATTGCAGACATACCCACTTGTGAAATATCACCTGGCACTGGAAAACAGCTATACCTACTGTACTTGAGGAAATAGTGTAAATATTTAACGTCATCGGAGTTGTAAAGCTGCCCTTGCATGACATTTATTGAACCTACTTGGTTGACTTTGTTGCGTTGGATCTGTTCGGTATTGCAATTGTCTGAAGTGCAGTATCGAATGTGGCACGCCCAAGTCGATAGAACCAACTGCACTATCTGGACGGCAATTTCTGTTTGGATTTTATGGGGGCAGTTACCTACCCACCCGTTCAAAATGTTTTGAAGCGGAATTGCAGTTTTTGTAGGATACCTGCATATGGAAGGTGGGGAGCAATCAAGTCTATACCTTTGTACGAATTTCTAAGCTTTAATGCTACCATCCAAACGTTTCTCGGAAACTAGAAATAATTACTCTCTATGGCTCCGAGTCGCAGACAAAATAAAGGGGACAAAATCATTCGCTGGAAGCCGAGAGAGAGAGAGGGGGGCCCTTGGGGCCAACCATAGAACATGACGTCAGACGATCAAATTGGAAGGCTTGGTTAGGGCCGACGGTAGTACAATTCCAAACCACTGCAGCAATGTAGCCGTCTCTACATGTTCACAGTGACGGTTGAAAGGATGTACGAGAGACTTTTCGAAAAGAGAATTCAGCAATCATACGGGCTACCTGAGACTATGCATTAGTCAGGCACAGCTCCGGTAGATGCATTCCCGGTGAAACGGCGAGACCATGTGCCACCAAATATTATGACCAAATTAAACCGGACAGGTCAGGAATTTTTTTTACAGGATTTAGACCGTAAGGCGGCCACATCGGAGAATGTTACAGTATTAGATCATAAGTGCCACATGTAGACATGTTAGAGAATTTTATTGAGAGAAAAACCCACCAGCAGAGAGAATGCCAAGAAAATTTCTGTCAAATGCAAAAGTTAGCAAGGTTTATAGGGCAAAGCTGCCACCGGCTGCTTTAAAAAATTAACGTTTTTATCGCATTTCGTTTGTCACTGTAATAAAAAGCACTTCCAGATCATGCACATAGAGTGATATTGAAACCAACTTATTATTTCAAGAGGTTTCATCGATATTGAAATCCGTGATTTCCAAGAAAATAAAGCCGACCAGAAATAGCTATCACTATCCCTACAATAAAAAAAACAGCCAAGCCAAACAGACCAGCTTGCAGTAACAAATAAAATGGTACCTCCAAAAATCTGATGGGTCCATCAATGGTCACGAGAGGAGACGGGATACACAGGGCCTGCTATGTAACGGTCTACTCTAAATGTAAATGGATCCTGTCAAATTCATCAGATTTCCGGAACCAGAAATCGAGAGACGATGAAAGGAGGAGCCAACGAGACGGAGTCTCCCGGGGGACGTCTTTGGCGAAATGATTCAATAGTCGAATTCTTACCAGACCAGCTCCGCCAATCACATTGGCGTTCATCTCATCTATAGCACCAGCTTCTCTTATTTAACCTGGTCTTCTAAAGCCCTGATTGCCTGATTTAATAACATGAATAAGACTTATTTAGCCATCTGATTTTGTTGGGGATTTATTGATCTTTGTTTTCTTGCCTTTGTCCTCCAACTGATTTCTAATCTGGTTGACTACAGAGGGAGGTGGTGGGGGTTAATTGGATGTTCAGCGATGAACAAAAAGGATCATTCCCTGTCAATCCTTACTGTGGAGAAGCCATAGTCATACTGGGAGGGCGCTGAGGAGGCAGGGTTAATTTATTTTGCTCCTTGGCCTTTTCAAGAGCCTTCAGTAATTCTATACCAATAATGTTTAGGGCTCCCCCCAATTAAGACAACCTAGCAAAGTCCTCTCAAGTGGTCTGTCAAGTTCAATAATCAATACAAGAATTCTTGATTAATTTGAGATGGATGCATTGTCAGTTAGTGTTCAATTAAATCATCCCTGCTTTTAACCTAATTACTGTAGCTTTGGTTGGTCGTTTAACATGTACAGTAATATGGTCTAAAATGAATGGGAAGCGCCGTATCACGTTTTTACAAGTAATATCGGATTTTGCAAGTAATATTGGCAGCTGGATACATTTTGCGTTCAAAGGATTATGGGTGAATCCTTAACATTAGATGCAAGGCCTTATTTTGGAATTTGCAGTTAATGCCACCTTGGTGAACTAGCTTGCAAAGATTCTGCACTAAACAGGTAAAAAAAAACACTTCTGTGTTATCCGTTATCCAAACGTTTGCTGTACATTATTATGCTCCTATAACTTGAAGCTGCAATTTTATTCACAATTATGTCACAAATATATTCACAATTTTAAAAGCAGAACTTGTCCAATTTCTATGCCATTACAGGAGACTCCCAATTATGCCAATAACTGTTCTTACCTCTTTTATTAACCATGGAGCTAATTCGCTTTGAAAGGGGTATTAATTACTGCTATAACTATCCTATTCCTCCCTCTTGAGATTTGTCCCTCTTGAAGAGAATAAAGAAGTGAATAATAATAGCTTAACTTTCCAATAGTTGGTTTTAGGCTCTGATATTTTCTGATAAAGTCTCTCTCTCTGGAGTTGCGGTCATATTGGAGACATGTTTGCAGGTTTTATATCTCCATTCTAGAGGGAGGGACCTTGTAAGTAGCTTCACCTCACAATGACCTTGGAGGACACTACCAGGTCACCTGGTATCTGTCTATACAAATGACTTTGTGGTTTGTAATGAAATAATAATTGTAAAAAGAACAAGGCATACTGTGGGAGGTTGAGGAAATATTCATCCTCCTGTGGTTTTTAAACCTGGAATTATTAATACTTTTTTTGTCTACCCTAAACTTTTCCCACTGGAGTAAGTAAGGAGAAATCTTTGGAATGATTTTATACCTTGGGATACTGGAAACATGAAATGCAGGAAATATGACTATGTATGCACCCAAACTCTAACCTATTGAGATTGAAGGCTGTAGTCGTATTCAAGCCTACAGTCCTGACCAGCAAAACCCTAAAATTGGGGTGGGGGAGCTGACCGATGATAATGAAACCTAGCACGATGAGAACTCAATTTTTGGTAAATGCCTCCCAATACCGCCCTCCCTGGTACAGCTAACAATGTCTCTCCTTTCCTGGCATCCAAGAAACATTGGGATGTTATATATAGTGTATTGGTGCTGGAACCCCTCCGTTAGCCAATCCTAACAACAATAGTCGTCACGCCTATGGTCCTAAGCAGCCAACCCCCCCCCCCCAACCTAATGAAGTTCACGTTTTGCTAATGCTCTCCTAGTAACTGTGCACTATTTTAATTAGGATGATGGGGAGGGAGGATTGTCATTTTGCATGGATATTTAGTGCTTTGGTAGTAATGTTTTATCATTAGTGAATGCAAATTTTGTGATGTGATTTATGGATGTGCCAGACATGTTTATACCAAGTGTCAGACTTGTTTGGGTTACTCTCCTTCCTTTCAGTTTGCCAAAGGTTCTCATAATACAGACTGTTTTGCTTAATACAGACTGTTTTGCTTATACAGACTTAATTATGCTCAATACAGGCTGTTTTGCTTAATGCAGGCTGTTGTGTAATACTACAGACTTAATTGTCCTTAATACAGACTTAATTGTCCTTAATACAGACTGTTGTACTTAGAGACTGACACTTTGACTTTGTTGCTCATTTGAGATAATTTTCACTGACTTCACCTACCTGTTGGCTGTTGTACACTGCACTCTATATTCCTATACCTACAGTCCATATGGTAATATTTTAGCACTGTGGTCACTCCCTTTAACTTAGTATATTGCACTTTGACCTATGCCCTGCATGCATTCTCAATCTAACAGACACTTGTGCTACAACTCGTAAAATTTGGGTACAGTTTTGGTAATGTCAATGGCCAAGTTTCAGTTTTTCAGTATATAGGCCTACTTCTCCACTGCCAGAAACATTTGCAAACCTACTGTGAACCTTTTTGACTGTTTTGTCTGGACACTTTCTCCTGCTTGGGGTATTTTTGTTCCCGATATACATTCATGTATGTATTCTCGAAAGCCAAACTGCGTCTGATACTTTTTGATGCTCAATTCAGCTGTTTTTTGTTGAATGCAAGATCAGAAATCTGTTTCTCCTGATGTGTAACCCATTCCCAT
>JAODAG010044892.1:0-11739 GCA_027574785.1 Orphnurgus asper | reverse complement strand
TATTTACAACAGTGGCAGAGGATGTGGACCATTGCTTTTGGTAGAGGTCAAAGTTCATTTGAGGTACACATGGACACATTCTGCTTAAAATGTTGGAAACTTGATAGCTTTAAGTCTATATGCTTCGACAATTTCATGTTTGAGTGTAGTCCACCTTAGTGAGCATTTGTGAGCATTTGTACAAATCCGAAGACAAACACGTTCCACTTGCTGGGATGGCATCTGAATATCCTATGGATTTCCTTTGTGGCCATGATGTGTACCGAGCTATCAAACAAGAGAGGTCTACAGTCATGACGACAAAACGAAATCGGTCCTGCACTCTAGAAACGTTTGATTGATGCAACATTAAATTCACAATTATGAGGAATCTTGTTTAAAACCACAATTATTTACAACAGTGGCAGAGGATGTGGACCATTGCTTTTGGTAGAGGTCAAAGTTCATTTGAGGTACACATGGACACGTTCTGCTTAAAATGTTGGAAACTTGATAGCTTTAAAAGTCTATATGCTTCGACAATTTCATGTTTGAGTGTAGTCCACCTTAGTGAGCTGAGATCGAGGTCAAATGTCAGTTGGGGTCAAAGGCTGAAAACAGTGTAAACAATTCTCAAAGTTCATGTACAGTATGTATTTTGGACTGCCTTAGAACAAGAATCCTATTATTTTGGGGGGGATGTCAAAAGTTACTTGAGGACAACAGGTCAGAAAACTTACACAGTTATTCAAAACAGCTAGTACAGCTTAGTCATACTTTATATTTGGAGTATAGTCCCACCATAGTGAATGCAATATACATCTTGGTGGCGGTCAAGGTCAACTCCTTCAAAGTTGAACTTACCTCACACTTACCCTGTTGGTTTTGGTGAAGATCAAAGTTAATTTTAGTGTAATGGAGGTCAAATCTTACAGCATTTCAAACTTCATAGTTGGTATGTAGGTCCACCTTGGTTGGTTCAAGAATGCTATTGTTTTTAGTGTAGAGGTCAAATACCATTTGAGATCGAATTTCCGAGATGTAAGATAAATGTTTATAATAACGATACTATGCCCTATTCAAAATAGCATGATGAATACATACATCCTTCAACATAATCATCTTACAATGTTTAGGGCAATTCTTTCTTTGATTGAACAATTGTAAAAGTAACACTTACAATGTTACATAATTATGCTGCTTTCACTGCTACATTGAAGTACATTATATGGGCAGTGAATAATAAGCCAAATGGCTTTGTAGTTAACTTGCTTGCAGTGTGTTACAACAACTACTCCGAATAATACAAATCTGATGTCGGTGTAGGATTTGTGAAAATCATGATACATTTGAGGCATGTAATATAAGCTTTGCTACCTTTGAGCTATTTAAGGTTTGCTACCTTTAAGCAACTTAATCTTTGCTACCATAGAGCTATTTAACCTTTGCTACCATAGAGTTATTTAATTTTTGCTACCATTAAGCTATTTAACCTTTGCTACCATAGAGCAATTTAACCTATGCTACCATAGGGCTTTAATTTTTGCTACCATTAAGCTATTTAACTTTTGCTACCATATAGCTATGTATCATTGCTACAATAGAGCTATTTAACCAGTTTGCTACGTAGAGCTATTTAACCTTTGCTGCCATAGAGCTATTTAACCTTTGCTACATTAAGCTATTTAACCTTTGCTACCATAGAGCTATTTAACCTTTGCTGCCATAGACCTATTTAACCTTTGCTGCCATAGAGCTATATAACCTTTGCTACCATTAAGCTATTTAACCTTTGCTATCATTGAGCTATTTACCCTTTGCTACCATATAGCTCTTACTGATAAGCAAAGCATTAATCCAAGTGGGGCATACTGTAAAAATTGTAACATCAAGCAACTTTATTGATGGCAAAATCTATATTTCTATATAGATAACCTGAATTTCCCACTCAATGACTTGACCTAGACAATTTCAAGCTACTCTCATCAACGTCTTTTTAAAATGTTAAAACTGACTTCTTACAATTAAAGTTCCAGTATGGAGGCACCTATCTCTCTCTCCTGCGTGTTTCGGTAGTTTTGCATGTTCATTGACGATCTTTAACGTTTTTTTTTTAATATGTAGGTGTGGTTTTCGTGATCCGTTGGAAGTTGGGATAAAGCAGAAGCAGATTTATTGTATTCACAACTGTAGGGCTGTTCTTCCACCAGAAGTGAAGATGATTTGGCCGGCGACTGATAACATCCAGCAGCCATATCCTCTCTTTGAACTGTCTCTCAGAGCTTGCTTCAAGTTCAGAGGTAGGGGCATGACTTAATAATTTTGTTGTATAATTATCAATGAAACGTATAAAGCATCAACCAACCATTCAAACAAACACAGTTGAAAGCATTGCAAGAAAGTTAGTCCAACGTGCGCTAACTTCCAGCTATTACGATGAGTGCTGCTAAGGACACATGATCGTAAAGATGCATGTGTGTGAGTGCTCGCTCAATGGTACTTTCCTCCTAAGAATGTCATATTGGGGTTGGGTGGGGGCAGTAGAAAGGAAAGAAACCTGGGGAAATATCCCATCCATACACTCTCACCGCCGATGTCACGTAAGCTATAGTAAAGATAGACCGGTAAACCACTAAATAGTAACTGTAAAGGAGAATATCCATTCTAGGCGTAGAAGTCTAGTCAAAAGCAACATAATTTGATTTGAAATAATTAATATTAATTAAAATAATAAACAATAGTTCGTTCTGTACCGTTTGATGTTGTCTGTGTCCTACGTTCAGAATATCAGTATAATGTTAAAAATGATAATTTTTTGAGGTGAACATGACTTCCATCACAACTTCATTTCAGAGTGATCTAGGAAATTAAAGTTACTCTTAATTGTGTGGTAGGTGTCTGGAAGGTCTCCAAGATAAAGCATCACATGAGGACCCATAATTGAACTCTGTTTCCAACTCTATATACAGCATAATGGGGTAAATTAGGGGTATAACTTTAATTAAACTATGAATGAATGAAGTGTTTATTCACAGCCACTACCTTGTAGAAGAGCAAGGTGTGCATGGTCGTGCTGAAATCAGTAGGAGTAGGAGAAAAAAACCCAATAAAAGTAGTGAGTTAAGAATACATTAATAATGTTTAGCTGAAAGACATAATCATCACTATTATTAAAGAGAAAATGTTTCAGACGTTTTTTTAGAAAACCCAATCGTAGGAATAGTACGTAGTTCAAGGGGAAGGGCATTCCATAACTTGGGTCCACATTTGGAAAATGATCTGTCACCAAGCTTAGTAGAGGATTTTGGTGCAGGATGGCCATGGAGAGTGTAGACATAACAAGACAGTTGCTTGAATAAATGGGAGCTAAGCCAAGTAGACATTTATAGACTGTGAGAATGATGTTAAATAAGATTCTTTCACGTACATGTAACCAATGTAGTTCTAGAAAAAGGTGTGATACATGATCTCTTTTTCTCTTATTGTAAATGAGTATAGCTGTGCAGTTTTGTGCAGATTGCAGTAAGAACTGTACTGTCAGAAAGTAACCTGTTAAATATTATGCCCTCTATGAATCTGTGCAGAACGACGGTCGACAACAAAGTTTTATACTCTCACCATTTTCAAGTTGTTCACACAGTATATTATGTTTCTCTTTTAATCTTTCAATCTTCCTTCATTTGGCTTTCCAGATGTATTGAATATTCATAGGCTACCCAACCCAATCCTGCGACTGTTGGATTGCCCAGTGGCAGTGTGTGCCCAGGCAGACTGTGGAGTTCCAATATATACCTGTGGCTTTGCTATTGCCGAACAGATCAAGGGACCTGTGAACAAGGTGACCTTCTTCCATAGCAAGAATTGCGTACCGCTGCTAATCCTTCGTCTTTTGTCAAGATCCGTCTGACCTACTGACAAAGTGATCATGCACGATGTTAAATCCATCCTTACAAGTAGTTCTTCATGCTTCGATCACTTGTGGGAATATTTGGTCGTTAAGATCTGCTGAGATTCCATTTTGACAATTCCTGGTGAAATTGTGATTATAACTAACCATGAGCTGCTATTGTGTCTCTCAATTACAATTCTAATGGTTCATGGTATATTGTAACATCCTAACGCCCAGGCAGCAACCATGAGCTTCTATTGTGTCACTCAATTCCAATTCTAATGGTTCATTGGTATGTTGCAACATCCTAATGTCCAGGCAACAACCATGAGCTGCTGTTGTCTCTCAATTCTTATAGTTCATGGTATATTGCAACATCCTAACGTCCAGGCAGCAACCATGAGCTGCTGTTGTCTCTCAATTCCAATTCTAATGGTTCATGGTATATTGCAACATCGTTTGTCCCCCTTTCCTGGCACAAATCACGATTTTGAGGTCACATGACATTCATTTCTTTATTTGTTTTCGATACCTTGCACTGTAATTGATACATGTTCAGTATGTGGGGGGAAAAACAACAGCTTGCTGCTGTGATGAATGTTCGTTTAGCAAGTTCTATTATTAGTGTTTTCTACAATGCTGGTATCTTGATTTTTCAATTAATTTGCTTCCTCTGAAAGTTACCGGGAATGCAAAGCAAGTAAGTTATCAACTGTGTACTGTAATTTACAGAACTTCATTAAACTCTTCCGGAAAGTTGTAACGAAGTGCTCAACAATTTAAGGCTATTATTAGTGAGTCGTGACGTAACATAAAAGAGGGAGGCAGCTGCGTAGGGGTGGCTGTGCAAATCAAACGTTTCTTCAATTCAGTCAGTCGCTCACGTTACATTTAACGAACACTTAACATTAAACAAAATGGAAAGGACACAATGTTCAATGTTGATTATATTATTATTATTAACTTAGGGAGAAGTTTTTGAATGTAGGTACCAGCATATCCACCTCTCCCTCCCCCGCACGATTTATCCTAGCAGTTCAGTTCCCACACATAGCTATGGTATACATTGATCGGCTGACATAATGTTAACCAACGCATTGCGGAAGACGATATTGGCATGTCGCAGTCCCGTCTATGGAAAAATAAACACCACTGCGAATGTAAATAAAACCAGATGTCTACAAACAGAATGACTTCCAACAAAGCCCCGCTCCCCGGAGTCGGGCCGATTACATGGTATATCTGACGTAAGCTTGTAAGCTGTAAATAAGAAACCTGTCTGATATAAAGAACTCTATTATGTTGAAATAGTTACATTGGAGTAAACGGAAACGGTTTTGAGTTGACTTGTACGAAAGTAATTTGCATATGGAATGTCTTTATATTTTCCTACATAATTATCCGCAAACGTTGCATTATACATTTTATAGTAGAGGTCTACTATTTCCCAGACTTTCGCCGACGAAAATATGTTATTGTGGTTATTGAATAAAATGCATAGACGTCTTCAAAGCAACTTCAATTTAAAATTTTGTCCAAAGATCTATAAATCGCACATATTCTTCGTTCCTTTCCCCACATTTTGTTATAATTTTGTATAACGTTGCCTTTTAAGGAAATACATCCAAGAGAGGAACCGGGGTTCTAAACCCCAAACGACTACAGCGTACGACACCGTCACGTCAACATGTTCCCCGGGGTTAATCAATGACACCACATATACTGCACATGATCTTAGCCAAAAGACCGAGATGCGGAATTCGTCAACAGTTAGACCGATAAAGCATCTTTTTACTTAAAGCCAAATTAAGGGTCAAAAAATTTAATTATATTATAGTCGAAAAGTAACAGAATAGGAGAATGTAAATTAATTGGAACAATTTGACAATTTCATGACTTACTGGACCGACCCGGACTTGCTATACGAAGGTACTCTGAACATAATTAGTCAGTACATATTTATAAAGTCGGTTTATAATCCACTTGGAGATATTATAAGCTGCTAAAATATACAAAGTGCGAAAAATATTCATAAATGAGGATACTATTCATTGATTTGCTCTGCTTTTGTTGTCGTTTTGCGGGTCATACACCTGTAGGCGACGAATATGACGAGGAAGAGAGAGAGCGTTGAGACCACAGCGCATGCTAAAAGTAAGTACTTGGTGAGCACATCGTCAAGTCTTCGATCTATGTAGGATGGAAAATTGAATACACTGTCAATTTAGTGATTGAAGAAGATTTATCTAAAGATCATCTAAAAGCTACTGCGAGAAAAATAATATACTGATACATGGGTCGTGTGGATAAATTTCAGCGCGCATTCTCTTGCAAAGTTATGTTTGCTAAGCCATTAGCATATCGAGAGAACGTTCAATGTGTTCGGTGTTATATTATTCACCAGTAAATCGTACAGTTTTCATTTCATGGTTTGGAAAATACCATTGACATTACCCCTGTTGTAATCCCGATATTTAAAAAAGGTTACACCCTTCTAAAAACTGTTGCTACTGAAACGCTTTAAAACGCTTTAATGTTTCAAATGCTTGATAAACTGAGAAATGCCTCCCTTAATTAAACTCCATAATCCATGCATATAGATCTAAAATTTGGTCTATGCCACTGTTTCCTGGATACGCCGGGTCTACCTCGGTATGTCTGGTTACGCCTTTGAATACTTGTGGAAGCACTGTATGGTTTATACCTCCTTGTCTCATTTAAAATTTACTCGGGATGAAGACGACAAATTTGTTCTACCATACCACTCCCCTCTAAATATAATGACTTCGCCACCGCCATGTTAGCAAATGCCGGACGCGGACCCCACGTCGTTTTACGCTTTGCTCTCTATACGCTTTCACGGACACACCCGACTCTGTAGGGGAACAACCCCTGACCCCGTCCCAAAAATAAATAGGTCTTAGCCGAAAGGCTGATAGTTTCCAAATATTGTAATTATTTCGGATCATAATGGTAGGATTAATAATTGAATTGACAAATTTAGACGTCATAAAAAAATTAAATACCTTCATATGTCTCCGAGTACCACGTGATCGGTCCTTTACTCAACAGCTGGTACACGGTACTGTCACTGCTTCGACGTCGCCTCTTTGGCGGACAAGTGCTCGAACACTCCTCCCCTTCGTCGCATAGTTTGGCGTAGCAATGAATATAGATCTGTCAATGAGAACAAACTTTGATTAAAATATTTCTAAAAACAGTGTACTGTAGTTTTATTGATACTATCAGATCTGGAAACCTACATACAAACGAAGTGTGTTGCTGGCTTTGTTGTGGTCGGTGCAGGGAGAACATAACATTTAGAATATAAATAACAACTCCCTGGTTGTGGGAGCGGCGTATAGTTGGCATTTGTAGTTGGTGTTAAGTTGGTGTTGTTATTGTTAATACTACAAATAGTGACTATTAACTGGTGTTATGTAAGAGTTTACACGATAGTCATCATGTAACAATTTACATAAAACAGATGTAATTTTTTGTACATCACTTGCAGGAAACCGGTGTTACTTTATTTTCGATGTATTATATTACTTATTCGTTAGGTATTGATTTACGTAGTTAGTTACAATTCTAGTCACAAAACTAGTTACAAAACTAGGTTTTCTGAAATTAACCTGTTAAAACAGTAATATTTAGACGTGTCACAATGCCAATACAATGCTCCATAAAGGTGAAACACACAAAAACGAAACAGAAGGCATACGATCTCAATAAAACTTTTTATTTGTATTTGAACACACACACATACATCAAATTAATTGGAATGATTGGAACTTCTGCAAAAATTGAAGAGTAAACTGACTCCATCGGACTTCGAACTCCTGCTTGTGGTGTAGTCGTCCCACCAGTTGAGCTACGACGCCATCATATAGAAAAAATACTGAAAAGTATTCATCATAAAAGTATTAAGTAAATTTTACTTAAAGTTCTCGTGCAACTTTGGTATTAACCCGTGTAATATCTCTGAGTGTCAGTCTTGCGTTCACATGCTCCTTAGTCAGCTCATATTGCGCATTTGTGAATGACCGCCTGTGTTGTTTAAATTAATTGGCGGGGATGTCGTCAGACAGGACCATGAGCTACCGGGGCACTACACTCGCCCAAAATATCTCTGTGACGTTTCCGATCGAAATGTGATTTGGGAAGTGGATCAGCTTGGTTTAAGAGCTCAGGCTCTTTCTTCTCAATTAAGCATTCCTTGAAAAACTTCCCTTTTTGAACTTACTTGTCGCATAACAAATTTCGGAACTGTAGCAAAGTGTACGAAAAAGGGTTCTTTCAAGATAACCTTGATTGTATAACATTATAAACATAATGTCGAACACAATTCCGTAAACTTACCGAGTCACTAGATCCCTCAAATTGAACTTTTGACATAGAAAATGCAGAAGCAGGCTTCGGGAAGATATCCGATGAAGTAGTGTCAATCACTGTAACTCCATCATCCACTGCACACCTGTAAAACAATATCAAACTCAACAACAACAACATCACAATCAACTGGTATCATTATTTTAAATGGAGTCGATCAGTATGTACTGACACATAATTAATACGAGAGGCCTACTATCGTAAATAAATTAAAGCAAATGTTTTACAGTAGTGCGAAACTACATGTATATGCAGACTTGGCGTCACTATAACTACGCTCAGGATAGCTGCAGTACAGTGGTGATGAACAGGTTGCTTACCCACTTACCTCGGTCTTCGAGAAAGTGGTCAAAGATCAAGGTACCATCACGTCCGTCGGATGGGGACGTTAAGTGGCGGTCACATGAGCAGGAAGGGATGCTAGGTTGTATTACCTGTCTCGTTAACATCCAATCATGGGTCACAAAGAGAAGGCTTGTTAAAGAATGTATTCAATCACGATAAATACGGACATTTTTTTCACATTTCGGTACCATTTATACCCTCTCCCGCTTGTTTCTATCGTAGATTATGAAGGTGTACAATGAGAGGAAAAAAACCCTGGTTACGTAAAAAACATTCTTCTTACCCATCTTGCAGAAGGTCGTGGTTTACCTCGTCGAAGACATCGGAGCTCGGTGTGGCGTGACAATGTGTCCCAAACACCGACTCGTCCGACTCTGTCTCTAATTCAATCTTCACGTACACCAAGTCATCCTCGTCGTGGATATTCACCGGTGGAACGCTCTCTCTTTCAAAAGTGTCCTCCTTGTAAAAGCTTAGCGTGAACTGGGGTCCACTATGGAACGCCAGCGCCGAGGTGATGTTGTTCGCGATGATGAACGTCGTGGAGACGAGGTTATTCTGATCGAAATTACACTGGACGTTTAAGTCAAGAAGGATTTCAGTGGTGACGCCGTTGGTACTTTTCTCTGCTTGCACTCGGTTGACGTATGAAATTTCTTCAGTGATATCATCCACCTGCAAATAAGTTACGATCAACTTCTGATTTCGATGATGAGTCTCGTTTAGGACTATATATATACGTTGAAGTGTGAGAATGGTCATAAATTCTTGGAATTCTCCGGACAGAGGCGAGGATAATTATTGGGGATCGTTGGTATGATATAGAAAAATAATGCGGCGTTTCATTTAAAGTGAAGCACACTAAAGTAGACATGGCAAATATAACCCAGTGGTCATGTCGTCGAGGCACTGACATAACTACTTATTGTCGTTTAGATTTATTTGTTTATATATTTATTCTATAATATCGGAGTAATATTTCAATTATTGGAGGTGTGCATCGAGTTGTCATTTAGTGTATACCGGCGTATAGTATTTCTTTATCCCCTCGAAAGCACAACTAAATAAGTGCGTTTATTACGATTTTTCGAAGATTTCTAATATTTCGTAATTGACACACATACCTTCTGCATTTTGTAATTTGAATACCTGGTTAATTATAGCCGTTCATTATATATTGTCCTGAAGTTAACTCTCATTGTAAAGGAAGGAAGTTGCTGTGTTTTTTGTTTCTTAATTTCAGTCGATCAGTGGTGATATGGTGGCGAAGCAAGTATCGAACGCAAATCTCTGAGCAGATTCGACCGAGTCGATCTAAAGGACCTACCTGTGTCGTGGTCCCACAGTCGCTGTATTCGCTTTCAATGATGATGTAATCCGAGTTTCTTTTCCCTACGCAGGTTGAATCTTTTAGATGGATCAGCTGTCCCGTGCCGTCGTTAAGCGCGTCCATCGGTATGGAAACCCTGAATTTTTCGCTGTTGCAGGTTAGGGTCACCCGGGCGTGTCCTTCCAGGGCTATGGGATCGTAAATTGAAAATTTGATACCATTTGGCGTGCCCGGGCATATCGATGAGATATGAATCTGCGCCTCGTTGTATAGGCTTATATTAAGGTACCACTAAAACTAGGTAATCACGTGATTGCCTGCCTTACTAGCTACATTTATTCAAAACAATTTTGACAATAAAGCTTTTGTTAGTTTTTGTTAGTAACGTCTAGTACTTAAAAAAGAAGGTAATTTACTTCGGCTTCGCTTCGCAAGAAATTGTCAGGAGAGAACTACACGGTGTCAGGAACATGACATCTGCACACAGACAAGGAATTCACTTATAGCTCTATCAACTAATGGAAATTTACTTCAGTGAAAATCGTATTAATCGCGGCTTTGAGCATTGTTATATAGAAGCAACGTTCACTTACCGGTACCCTTTACTCATCATCCTAACTCAAGAAATAATCATTACCAGTGTGTTACCAGTGTGTTCAGTTGTTTGGCAGCTTCTTCGGTGAAACTAGGAACGGCCGGCTTATTGGATCACATTCTTCGTAATCGAAGTACTCAATCAGTAGCCAATCAAGAGGGATTGAAGATGCACCGCCTAAGTTTTGGCAAATTACTCTAATTTCGTAGAGAAATTGTCCTTATTTGCGGATTTTGTTGCGCCTCCCATGTCTGTGGAACTAGGAATATTGATTCTCGAACTCTGCTAATGGTGGAAATACGTCACGGCGAACGTAGCCTCGTTCAAAACCGATTTGCTAACAACTGCATTAATCATTAACAAGTTCCTGTCCCCTGTCACAGTGGATTATCAAAGAAATGGTGCGTGTGAATGTCTCCAGTAACCCCACGGCTGGATGGTACAATGTGCTCAATGTATCCCTAACATGAACGAATATACTGCCAATAAGCGTTGAGTTGAGTAGAGTATAATACATGTAAGGTGATTTATTTAAGGTGATCCGTCATTGTCATACGACATTCTTTGGTTCATGAGTTATATCCCATTCGCAGAAGTAGCGACCTTTAATGAGGTAACATATTCCAATGCTAGTCTATGGAGTGATGTGGTTATCACACACCATTGGCACATAGTCAATCGTGCCACCGCATAAAACGTCATCAACTAAAGTATTTACCTGTACAGGCAGGAGGATCGGAATCAGTCCTATCCCATGAACCATCTTCACATGCCGTTGTGACGTCATCGGAATTTTCGATGTTGTAGCCTCTGTTGCAGGAGAAGGTGGCACTGGTGCCATGAAGGTTTGTGCTAACGACAGCACCATTGTCGGGGGCCGTCCAAGCGGTACAATCACCTTGAAGGTCAAGTTTAAGCACGCCATTAGTGTTTGTAGGAGGACGGGCTATGCACATAACAAATAATGGCTGGCCATAATTATTCTAATTATATTAAGTTTTCAAGATGTATACCGACTACAATGGATTCACCAATCAAATTGACCACGTGACCAAGTAGTTCCACGTGGAAGGATCCTCACTGGCAGATCCACCCATGCCGAAATGGTTCACTGTATATGAAAGCACTGTAATATTGGCACGGGTGTCAGGTCGCACGCGCCACAGTGACAAGACAATATCACAATTTGTATATAGCCTATATAATTAT
>JAODAG010044782.1:0-17216 GCA_027574785.1 Orphnurgus asper | reverse complement strand
ATATATATAAAATATATATATAGTAGGCCTACCAGGCAAATGTTTGTACTCATGTTTATACTCAATACTTGTAGTCAATGCTTATACACAATGCCTATTCTCAAATGCTTATACTTAATGCCTATTCTCAATGTTTGTACTCAATGCTTGTACTCAATGCCTGGCCTCAATGCTTGTATTCACCACTTCTTGTACTCAATGTTTGTATTCACGGCAATGCTTATACTCAATGCCTATTCTCAATGCTTATACTCAATGCCTATTCTCAATGCTTGTACTCAATGCCTATTCTCAATGCTTGTACTCAACTTCCTGTCCTCAATGCTTGTATTCACCACTTCTTGTACTCAATGTTTGTACTCAATGCCTACTCTCAATGCTTGTACTCAATGTACTCAACTCATTGTTTGTAAATGGCACTACAGATTTTCATAATAACAATCACTTTGAGTTAACTATTAACATGTTTACTCACCAGTATGTAACGTCCTATGACATATTTCAAACCATTTTAAACTTCTTAGGAGAACACCCTCCAACACTGTAGAGTATATTGATGATCCTAGGAGACGACTTATAAACAATTGCTATATCCTAGCCTTTGAAACAAGTCCTCCTCAGCGAAAACCACCAACGCTACAACGCAGCATCCAACGCCGAACTGATAAACACCAGAGGAGAGAATCTACCATCGCACAGTTTGAGATGAACCAAGAGCTATGGTAGGAATTTGGAATCTTTACCCTAATACTTAATTGGATGACACAATATGTTTATGATACTGCTAGCTATCAAACCAGCCTTGCTTAATAACCTTAAATTGAACTATAAGCAGGCCCAGGTGTAAAGTACCTCTACAATGGATTTTTTATTTTTTTTAAATTAGGTCAATGAAGAGAGACAATTAACTACAGGAAAGTTTATTCTTTTAGAATCCTTGCATTGCTATGATGGGAGCAAGAGGAGATAATAGGTCATATAATGCACTAAATGGTGATTATACAGTCAAATTTAAAATCCTCTTTAACATGTATACAGGAGTCTAAGGCAGCAGTACTCACTAAGGTGTTTTTTTTTTTGGGGGGGTGGGTGGGTTTTTTGGTGATTGGTAAAGTTTTGTGAGCCTACCTAAAAAATAAAGTTTGGTGTACGTACAGAAAGCCTTTTACTCATGTTCAGAATGACTGTGAAAACTGGGGCCCCCCTGCCGTTTCTATTTTGTCCTACTTAATGGCCCTCCTTCAGACCCAGCTGAAATTAAGATATCCATGGCGTATGGGGTAAGGGCTGTCTTTATCATGGGTCGTGATATCTTGATTTACTTGTGGAGAGAAGACTAATAAGAATAGGCCAATATGAACTAGAGGAATGTCACAGTTTGATATTATCACAAACCAAGGTGTTGCTGACGAAACGATTGAAGGCCTTGGAGTATATTTACACCCTCTAGTTGTGAGATTCACACCAGTAACATCCTTGAACCTGTAAGGATTTTCAGTTTGTTTGTTTCTTTCTTTCTTCTTTATCTCACCTTTGACATAAAATAATTACACACTGGCATTCATCATCATACATTGTTGGATTTCAGTTGTAACCAAATCTGAACGGCATAATTGGTTACATGGATGAATATTATGCAAGGTAGAGGAACCTAAAGTAAGCAGTGGTGTTTTTCGAGCCATTATCACAAGTACGAACAAACAGGAATTTAAAAGACATTAATTCAGGAAAAGAAAGGAAAGTCCAATAAAAGTATAATCCGGAATCTTAAAGCTTGATGGATTATATTTGATTTAGATGGGGTGAGGGAGGGTGGAGATGGGGCAACGAGGGTCAGCCTTGAAAGAAACTGACAAAGAAAACCAGCATGCAGAACTGCACTAAGGTTCCGATGCCCTCATCTGCAAGACTTTTCATAGTTTGCGTGACAGGGTGTTCTTCTCCCCCGCCCCCACCCATCTGCCTTCGAATAAAAAGATTTCTGAACGAACCTCATTGAGATGATTTCACTTGATATTTTAGATTGTGCTACCATATACCAATATCAATTCCAAATGCTTGCCGTAGATACCAGATCTCTACCACCCCCACCTGCACCCATTTACAGTCAAGAATGGAAGATCCACACACCATAAAACTCCGAAAGACCAAGAGTACGGTAGGAACATTTTATTCTTCTCAAATGTAAGTAACCCATAATACTTTGAAAAAAGTCTTCGGAAAATTAACATAAATAAAACTGCACCTTCAAATCCCCCTCATCCCCCTCCCAAACTCTTCCAACATATACTACCACCCTCTTATCATCCAATACCAATGTACACCCACAGCTCTGAAGCTATTTACTCCTGACGTAACTCAAAGTCAGTTACTGGTTGCCTTTGATATTACAAAAATCCAACTATACCAAGTGACGCAATAACCTACTGGTGCCAGACTGGCACGTGTGTGGCTGGGAATTAAATATAATTGAGTAAAATACGTCGTCAGAACATCTCTGTCGGCCGCCTTGAGAGAGCGCTCCATGTCACACTGTACACTGCTGCGGCTCCCGGCTGCCTACTGCCGGAGAACCCCACAGCTTCGTATAAAGGCGCTGCTTGGCGAGCAGAGGACTACAAAGGTTGTTGTTGCTGGGCTGCGGAAACCGTTCGTCAAGCGCGTCGAGGGCGGCTGCAATTTTTTACGCAATAGCCGCACAGCAAGGGTGACGCCCGCAGTGGGGGGTAGGCTTGCCTTTGAACACAAGGTGCCTTAATCGACGTGCACAAACTTTGTTACTATTTCAGATGCAGAATACGATTACAAAACAAAGACTTTAACTGGAAAATTTTTCCCTCCTCCCATCCCCAAACAGCATCCACTGGGACTGAAGTCAAAACCTACCGCTTCTCATGCAGGTATTCTAGCCAGTTCTCATGGGTTCAATAGGACGGATTTGCATGCCGGGTCCTGCTATTGTGCATGAGCACAACTAGAGAACATGTCCAAAGGATGACAATTATAAAATGTAATATCACACAAGTCTCAACAACACTAGCCCAAAGGAAATCAAAGATATCATCATTCGAAGCCAAATATTACTCTTCCCTGATAGCATCAGAGTATATAGCCACTTTATTTGTTTAGTCCAAATAGTTGATTTCCATAAACCGGGTATATCAGTGATACCTGGCCTTCCAACAACATGTTCTTTAGGAATACAGCAACCATAATCGATGACACACACACAAGACATTATTCATGTTGTTGTTCACAGCGGGGTTAATCACTGAACAGAGGCACATCCTACAGGAGGCTTACACTTGATTTATTTACAGGAAGGAGGAATATTCGCTGCAATTCGAAAGACCTCTTCACTGTGAAAATAAGGTAAAGGCTAGCAGACGCGAGAGTGTGGCCGAGCGGGTTTCAACATCGATCAGCTTCTTAGCCCCAAAGGTCGCCAGTTCGATCCCCCCCGGGGCATGACTCGTTCAGCACAGCTGCTCTGCAGTGGGTGATAAGTGCAGCCTTCAATGATGTTTAGTTGATGTTCGGTTCGATTTTCGTTTGGTGGGTGTCATTGGTTGTTAATGGTCGCAGTGGTGATGAACAGGTTACTCTCACTTCAGTCGGTCTTTGAGAAAGTGGTCGAAGAACTAGGTACGCTCACGTCCATCGGATGGGGACGTTAAATGGTGGGATACATGCCTGCCTCAATAATTGGCATGCCTGCCTGCTTCTTAAAGCCGGCTTTCATCCACGATCGCAACGCGGAGAGGGTGTTCTTTACGAGCCTTTGAAGCTTACCTTACCCTTACTATGATTACACTAAACTAGATCACGAAAACGTGTGTAAACAACGACTCACCACTTTTTGTTCGGCTGTTCCTGTCTTCAACGATTCCTCCGCTCCATCCAGCCATACTTGTAGAGTGGTGACCTGCCTCTCGTACTCCTCCCAGGCTCCCCTAACCAGGTACATCGTCGTCCTCACACTCTCCAGTTCCACGGTCAGGAGCTCTTTTTTCTTCAGCATCGCTTGCTCAAACTTCCCGGCTGCCTTCTTCTCCTCCTCATCTTTTGACGAGAATTAAAATTCAAGAGTTTCCGTCTCTCATCCCACCTTCTCGTCGTTTAATGATGAATTACCACGATAAATCATCCTGATGTACTACTATCAGAGGATACTTTACATAGCTCATAACTATAAATGTGAAGTCTATTTAAGTACCATTTAAAGCGATTTAAACGAATGAGTACAATGATTTACATGCCACTGGCAGGCAATAGAAAGAAACTCAAATACAGTTTCATACAAAACTTGGAGTCGAAGGTAGAAAATTACTTACAACTCAAATAGAATTTCTTACAAAACTTGAGTCTATGCTAGAAAATAACTTACTACACTCAAAAACAATATTCTTTCAGTAATTCAATTTCATTATGGGGATTTCATGTTTACCAGATTTGTTCCTGAAGAGAGTTTACCTAACGCCTCTTACCAATCAATGACTTCCTGCAATTGACAATAATCCATTTCCTTATTGAAGACAAGATTGAAAGCTCTGACAGTTCCATTCAAATAACATCCCAAAAGAATATTACGAGGAAGGGTGCACGGAACAACGTGTAAAGTCAATTCGCTCACCAGGTTCACGGTCGATGTAGACTTGAGTGCCGTCATGTAGGTCCGTTAAATTGTGGTCAAACTCTCCAAAGAACTCTGCCTCAATAACAAAATCCTGCAAAATACAAGAAAAGAAATCATTAAACTCATCACTTTCACATGGTAATTCCATGGAGTTGAAAATGATCAAAATTGCCAGGCTCCTCAAAAATCACGAGACTAAATAAGTGTAGGCCTTCTTTATTGGTAATTACTGACAGCCTTGCTTAACAGATGCTCCAATTGTGAGGAAATCTGTAATTAATCAATAAAGCAGTAAATAATCAACATTTACCCATTAAAACATATATTGCACCATATAGATTTCTCATCTGATCCTCAGACAAGGAGGGGGAAGACTACCACTAATACCAAGGCATCCAAACTATGCATGCATCCCCTCTCCCTATCATCACGCTTTTCACAACGGGTACGACCACATGCGACCCCTCACATTCTCTAATGGTACTTAGTTCAAGTTTCTTCTCGGAACTCTGTAAATGAGAATTTGTAAACTTGTCAAGGCAAACTTTTCAGCATCCTGGAATGATGGAAATACATTTACAAGTAGTCTCTTCGGTGCAACAGTTATGTAGATGACAAGACCGGTAAGTGAGAGGTGCAGCAGACAGATCAATGAACCAACTGTAAGTTACATATACATAGTTTTATTATTTGCATAGAATTGTTTATGTACGATTAACTTCAAACATCTATTTTTCTCCATTCTCTATGTTGATATCCTCCTATCAGTCTCCTAGATACCATTCAAATCTCTATGTTGATATCCTCCTGTCAGTCTCATAGATACCATTTCATTCTCTATGTTGATATCCTCCTATCAATCTCATAGATACCATTCCATTCTCTATGTTGATATCCTCCTATCAGTCTCATAGATACCATTCCATTCTCTATGTTGATATCCTCCTATCAGTATCATATAGATACCATTTCATTCTCTATGTTGATATCCTCCTATCAATCTCATAGATACCATTCCATTCTCTATGTTGATATCCTCCTATCAGTCTCATAGATACCATTCCATTCTCTATGTTGATATCCTCCTATCAGTATCATATAGATACCACTCCATTCTCTATGTTGATATCCTCCTATCAGTCACATAGATACCATTCCATTCTCTATGTTGATATCCTTCTATCAGTCACATAGATACCATTCCATTCTCTATGTTGATATCCTCCGATCAGTCACATAGATACCACTCCATTCTCTATGTTGATATCCTCCTATCAGTCACATAGATACCACTCCATTCTCTATGTTGATATCCTCCTATCAGTCACATAGATACCATTCCATTCTCTATGTTGATAACCTCCTATCAGTCTCACAGATAACTATCTTCTTCTCTCATATATCTAAAATCAGGGAGATCACCTCATAGTTTTCAACCATCAGCTGCGTTTCTTCTTTAGTTCCGAATTTTACAGTCCATGTCTCCAGTTTCTTCTCTGCCATCACGGCGAATGCTAACAGCCTGTATTTCAGTTCAAGGTAATGTAGTTTGCGTTGTTTTTTATCAGCTGCAGAAAGTACATGCTCCAATCTTCGGTTCATCTCTTTAAGTATTTCGTCAGGTACATAATTTGGCTTCGTCTGTCTGATGTGGGACAAGGACCTCAGCATATTTGGGCCTTTCTTGAAGTGCTCCTAGAAGGAAATAAGAAAAATTCATATCAATCATGGAACCACAGTTTAGTTGCAATTTTGTTTAGTTTACCATTCAGTAGTATGGAAATCTGCCCACCTATTTTTCAGAATAAACATTGTTCATACCAGAAGTTGCAACAGTTGCATTGTTTGAATTGGGGAGAATGTCGGACACAATCTCATGGACGAGGGGCTGAAAATCGTTCACTGCATATGACAGCGTTAAAAAACAAAAGACAAAAGATACGTTTTACCAAAAAAGCATGCCCCTAAATAGACACCATTAGAAATGTTACCATTTACTACTCCTCTTGTACTTTTGTTTTATTTCAAACTCACACGAGCTACTTTAACAGGCAACCGATATTCCCCCTGCTGATAATTCCACCAACACCAATCAAACAGCCAAGGACAATGAGGATGAAATTATAACCAATGGTACCAGAACATATTGAATGTTTGGGGGAACCCTTAAAATTGGGAGACTTATACAAGAGACGTGAAGTCCCTATAGCATGGGGTCCAGGGACCCACCCAAGGGCCCCCTGCCGGGCAGTGTGTTTGGTGCCAAACTTTTTATCTGAAGAAGGAAAGTTGACGGAATCAAATCACCTTTCATGAAAAGTCTACTTCTGGCACCTACGAATTATACAAAACAGGTCCAGAAACAGGAAGGTTGTGAGGTTGTCCTAAGAGACCACTTTGGGACCTCATAAGGTTTTTTTTTTTTTTTTTTTACTAATGAACAAATACTTGATAATGGATTATGGATCAATGGATTATCTAATTAACGTGATAGAGCAGTATATGCGAATCATTGACCATTTCCTTTTATAGGCGGATTATTTCTATTTTATGGGCGGATCCCGGATTTCGTTAAGGGTAACGAGGCGCCCAATCAAGAATCAGGGAGCAAATTCCCTTTTTTCACAGAAAAAATCAACAAAGACAGGAAATAATGCCAAATGTCTATGAAAGTCCCATCAAATTCAGTGAATCTGAATCCAAAGAATGTGGGCATCCACCCCTCCGAGACTCCACCCCCCCCTCGGGATACACGCCTGACGGGAGTGAGCATACGCTAGCCGTTCTCTGTGCTTCCTCTTATAAACTGGGTGTCGTCACTCCGCGAAAAAGTCACTCCTCGTGGGAAGTCCCGGTAAACCTGACTGGATGGAATAAGTTTAGAGGACGCCGCCATGTTTATACCTTGTGTTCGTCGAGACGTCTCTTTACGATGCTCCACGTTTCTCCGCCGACCTCGGACGGCTGCGCCTCGGCTTCCGCTAGGCCTTCGGCCCCGTTCAGCCAATCCGCGATCTCCTTCAGCTTTGCGGGGAAGGTCGCCTCGATGCTGTTCCTCCACACGGAGTACTGCCTCGATATCTTCGTCCACCTCTCGATGATGATCTCGCACTCCTCGTTGTTGAGGGTGACGAGCAACCTCTTCTCCTTCTTCTGCATGATGACAGTCATCAGCTTCCGGGCCTTGAGCTGCTCCGTTTGGAACTCGACGAATCGCTGCACGGAGGGATTTCGGGAAACAAAAATCACTCTCCTATACCTCATATCCCTCTCACTTTACCAATGTCTTTAAACATTCCAAGAGGTTGAATTTCCGTTACAAATATCCAGGCATACCAAAACAAGTGTATAAAGTGTACAAGTGTATAATAAGTACAACGGGACATTTTTAAAAAACAGTCACAGACTTTCAAATGCCATTCATACAATATCAACCAACAAGGTGTAAAAACACACTTTTTTTTGGCCAAATTGACGCTTTTAAGTTTTATATCTTTCCAAAAACTCACCTGATATTCCTCCTGCTGAGTTGTCTTCTGCTCCTTGGCAATCCGAATCTTCTCGTCCGCTTTGGTCAGCCAATCACTGACTTCCCTCACAATGGTCTTCTCTGCTTCACGTTCAGATGCAGCAAGTGATGTCTTGTCCAACAAAAAAATTAATATAAACCAGAAGGAAGAAATGTACTTAAACTATTAAGAACTGGAGTTGTACGGCATATATGATATATATATATATATATAAGTAAATATCATACCATAATATCATATATATCACATATATCAACCAACAAGATATAAATAATATATAGCCTATTAATATATATCATATATACCACATAATATATATTATATCATATATATACTTCTATACAACATTCGTCTTAATGGACATAACATTGAATATACTCTTTGATCTAGTGAGTTAGTTGACTTTTTTTGTCCTGGTACTATATTAACATTTTACTAATGGTGGTACAAACCTCACAGGTATTACTAGTTAAAAAAGTTATTGAGTTTAGCTTAATTGAGATGCATCACTATCGGTATATCATCATGATGGTACACACAATACTATTTGATCTTCCTATTGAAAAGTGGCCTTTCTTGTTAACCACTGGGTCACATTTCTTATCATCTTAGCATGACTGTATCTATTGGTACAGCCAGACCGAAAGTGGCAAATGCCACAACACCTTTTGGTTCTTTTGCCAATGTCCTTTCCCCCAAATCAAACATTCTCCGAGCTTTCAACAACTATAGGTTATTGGAAAAAGAATAAGATTCAGAGTGACCGCATTGACCTCGTGGTTATTAAAATAACAGGCGAGATCTAGTAAATTGCCATTATCGAGTATGCACTTTAAATTTTCTTTTTGAATTCCTTTACATAAATAAGCATGAATCGGGTTGATGCATTTTTGTTTTTACATTATTGTGTGTGTGTACTTCCTTTACGCAGCACGGTCGGGGTTTTCATATATTTATTTTATTCATATATTTATTATTTTTTTTACCAAAACATTTTTATGCCTTTATCGAGCATGTACTTTAATTTTTTTTCTTTTTGAATCCCTTTACGTAGCATGATCGGGTTGGTGTCTCTACTTCTTCTACATCATGAACATACCATATTTTGCTTGGATGGGGGAAGTCCAAAACACAACATTGGGTTCTCTGTCCAAGTTAAATGTTGAGGGACAGTATGTCCTGCTACAATGTCCCATCACATGTCATAATGTCCTCCACATTTTCAATTTTGAGGGAAATTATTGTCAGTCACAGTGTTCTTACTCTTTGGAACCAATTTACCTATAAAACAGATATAAAACATCCTAACAACCAAATTAATCAATTCTTCGGAAAGTGGGTCATGGGCATGGTTGAACTTATATGTTCAATGTTTGGAAAGGCAACAGAGATATGTAAAAATATTTTGGGGAAAATGAAAAGAAATGGCTCAAAATTTTATTTTTATAAAAGATTTACCAAAGTCCCTTTTATGCATCTATTGTTACAACGTCCAAAGACCTAAATTTGAGGTACCTTATTAACAATGGAGAAAGAAGGATCTTCTTATGGGAGTTTTGATGATGCCCTCAAATGACTTTGAAAGAATCAGGAACACCTCAATTCTGAATTGATCAAAAATGTGATCATTTTAAGATGGTTGTCATTCCTCACTCCTCCTGATCACAAGTAACTATTCGCCTACAAACCAGCAGCAAGCAAAGATCGGCGTCGGCTGCATGACTTTCGATATCATCGACGATCGCATGTGGGCTCTTAAATGTCAAATTTGTGAAGGCTGATAGAGTGCGCTAGTACAGATAAGACTGGATGGGAAGATTGGAGGGGAGTAGTGCTAAATGGTTACCAATTCGGGAAGATAGGTAATGTGGAGTGCTGTACATCTCAACATGCTCAGATTCACCAATATATACGGAAGGGCAACAGGTATACCAGACCCCAACACCCCACCTACACTTGACCCCACCTACACTTGACCCCAACACCCCACCTACAACTGACATCACTACCTCAGCATCAACTGACCCAAACACAAACACCTCACCTAACTCCTCACACCAGCCTCACCTACTGTAACCTCAAACACACCACCCTCACCTGACCCAAACACACCACCTTTACCTGAATTCAACACACCACCCTAACCTGACCTCAACATCCCACCCTCACCGGACCTCAACATACCATCCTCACCTGACCTCAACATGTCACCCTCACCTAAATCAACACACCACCCTCACCTGACCCAAACATACCACCTTACCAGACTGTTCAACACACCACCCTAACCTGACCCAAACATACCACCTTACCAGACTTCAACACACCACCCTAACCTGACCTCAACATCCCACCCTCACCGGACCTCAACATACCATCCTCACCTGACCCAAAGATACCACCTTACCAGCCTTCAACACACCAACCCTAACCTGACCTCAACATCCCACCCTCACCGGACCTCAACATACTATCCTCACCTGACCTCAACATACCATCCTGACCTCAACATACTATCCTCACCTGACCTCAACATGCCACCCTCACCGAAATCAACATACCACCCTAACCTCCACATCCCACCCTCACCTGACCCCAACATACAACCCTCACCTGACATCAGCAAGCAACATTAAACATAGTTAAGACTTTGCCAGAAAAGCAACGAAGAGTCGAAGTAGATTAATAATGGTGATTAAAAGACATAAATCAAAAATCCAGGATTGGTACCTTTCTGCGAGATCCAGTTTCAGGATACGACTTGAAGAACTGCGAGACGTAAGTCATGATAGATTTCTCATCAGGTTTGTCCACGTCGACATCTGGGGGAAGGAGAAAACAGATTTTACTGACTTGTCTCACTTTCATTGTAATATCAGAGAGAAACAGAAACTGCCCCCAAATAGCCCTTAATACCAAAGTTATTTGACAGTTCTAAATGGTGCCTTAAAATTGCGATTCATCTGGAGCGGACTCCACAGCATTGGGTTATTACTACTATACCGTACGGAGATTATGGCGACAACGTTGCTGTTTATTGTCTGGCAGATGAGGCTATCGAGAGTCAGAAAAATCTCCTAACATGGCCAAACCAAACATTGTTCAAACCCTGCAAGAAATGTTTAAAGTCCCAGTGATCATGTTAGGCATTTCATGTCATTTTCATCTCAACTTAATGAAAGTCAAAAAGTCTAATTACGCGATTTCGTCGCTTGCCGAATCTTCAACCCGATACCACACTTTCTCGGAGAAAAGTGAGGTAATAAAATTCTAACCCGACTTCCTGCTTCACGCTCACAAGGAAATCATTGTTTGCACAGCTATGCAGCAGCATTGGAACGGTCGTAAACAATGGCCGCGAATATCATGACGCATCACGCATCTGTGGCTGCTGCAATATCAATACGCTTGTAGCGGGTTCTTTTTCTACAGAATTTTTCCAGGGAGCTGCCACTAGATTTTAACCATTTACTTATTTCTATGCAAAGAAATGAAGATTCAGGCAAAAATAATTTTGGGTCCCACATCCATTTTTCTTCTGAAATGTATCTTAAAACGTTAAGAGGATACTTTTTCATTGCACATTGGTTTGTTTGTTCGTAGACCATCTTCAGAAGGTAGGGTCGACCATTGTTTTTTTTTTTATAATAGAGATTTCCGATTCTTCAGCAATTGGAAGATTAAAAAAAAGATTCAAAACTCCAGAAACTTATCATTCCAAACAATCTTTTTATGGCAAAGTTTGCCTTTGTTACTACTGTGAAGAGCAGTATCAAATTTAGAGAGCGAGAAATTACCGCCGTGACATGTGTATGCTACAAACCACAACAAATATTTAAGGACCGCAAAAATAACACAAAATCGTGGAACTCAAATCTTAAATGAATTTGCATAAACACTTGATTGGGGCATGGGGAAGTGGCTGAAGGCACTGGGGTTATTGTATGAAATCACAAAATCCAATTATTGTCTGAAAAAATTAAAAGGAAAATGGAAGGTGCGTAAACGACAAGAAAAAATAAAGGATGTCATTTTGTAAATTGCAAAAATAAAACAAAATCACCAAACTCATAATATCTTAACTGAATGTGATGAATCCCTTGATTGGGGGAAGGGGATGAGGTCTCAAGGGTTAGCCAATTGTCAGAAAAAATAAATGGTAAATTGCAGAAAATCGCGTAACTCAAATCTTTACTGAATTTGAATAATAATCTGATGTGAATGTTAGTGAAAGAAGGATTGTCAGCTGTACACCTCTGTGCAAATAACAGGAGTTCATTGGTGCTATAATTTCTTTTACAAGGAGATCAGGTGTCTGGAATATTACTGAGAATATGTTCATCTCCGATAACAAAAATTTGTTTGCTAATCTTTTTAGTTTTTATGGGGGCGAAGGTTGGATGAGGGAGACATTTCTACAATGACATCTCCGTACCTTTGGGTTCCAATAGTTTCATGATCCCCAGTTTCTCTTCGGCAACCGTAAATGCATGGTCCAGGTTCTCGCTGTTCGTCCTCTCGGGTAGCTTCTCCAGGTCGACGAGGTCCTCTCGGATGTTGTGGATGAGGACGCTGAATGCGTGGCCATCTCTCCAACTGGGCCCAAAATTCTTCACGTTAACTTGATGGGTAGCCGTTTCACTTCTGTAATAATCAGCAGAAATGTAAAAGTTTCCTAGCAGTTGGGGATTCACACCAAAATGAGATAAAATGCTTTAAAGTCATTTTCAGACATATTGTAGATATCTATATATATATATATGCATGTAGGATAATGTTGAACTAATTCTTCTATGCATATCAGGCATACACCAAACGCAACTTTGCTGGGTACGCTGGGTATGCTGAAACCATTGGAATGAGGCCTCCCATTATTAAAATTCTAAGGAAAGACCCCACAAAAGATCTCACGAAACACATGTCCACTCTTTACTGGAGTTTTTTTTATCTATTCCTCATTTATATCTACGTGGTCCCTAATGCTTCCATCCCACTTGTACAAAACATTTCTCTCTTTTAAAAAAAAAAGGTCCCATGTTAGGTTATGCAGAGGGAAAGGACCGTCAATTCATGAACGCTCATTCATAATGTACTAGCAATTTCACGCCCCCTATCCAATTATAACCCTTGTCACAAATCTCGGTAGCAAACACGTCTCGCCTTGGAACTCCAACATTGCACCGATTATTTTAGCATAGCCGATGACGAAAAGTGACGCGCGGTGGTCATGAGATCATCGACAGTCCACGGTCTGCGATACCGCTCGCCAACTCTGACGACTGCGGTATCTATTGTCGTAGGAACAACCGAAGTGCAAACTCGCGGTCCACTGTCCACTCTTACCCTGCATTAGGTTTCAGAGCATTCTTGGTCCACGTCAGCAAAGCATTCTTCGCCGTGACCTTCGCTGGCTTCACTTTCGAGGTCGGTTTCTTGGCCGGCGGAGGGGCTGGAAACGTCCCCGACCCCCTCCTGGAGTCTGGTGGACTGGAAAAGGGAGAACTCTCTGTACTGGCACTATCTGTACTGGCTGATAATTCCTGCTCCAGGGCTTTAGCGCTTTGCTCAATCTGGAGGAGTGAATAAAAAACAAAAAATCACCAGGATTGTAAAATTCAAGTTGAAGTTTAAAATGAGGGCAAGTAAAAAATTCTTCTGGAGGTTTATCTTTACTTTTTAAATGAGAGAGTTGTGGATGAGTGGATTAGTCTGTATGATTAGGTTGTAGTTTCTAAAAGTGTCAATGCTTATAAACATGCTCTTGCTATAAAAAGGTACTTTTCCAACATGGTAGACTGATTGATTGGGTTTGGTTTTTTGAGGCACTTGATAGACACTTTTCTTCCAGGGTGGGAAGTCTTTGAAGTCTGTTGGGTTCATGTGGTTGGGTCCTATGCTCTGGGTTTTTTTATAGGAGGATGCTTGTCCTTTCTGACCCATTTCTTACTTCTAAACTAAAATAAACTAAATGGCATTAATTTCGATGAAAGATATAACTATTCTGCTCAAAGTTAGTTATTTTGTTAGTTTGAAAACATATATATAGTGCCATAAAGGCAAAAACATGATTAGAAAGCATTTAAAATTGGCAACAAATGGAAGGGAAAAAAAATAGAAAAACCCACTTAAGGAGATAAAAACTATTTAGCAAAATTTCAGAGACAATCTACATTATAAGGACATCAAATTTGCAGTTACAACCGTACTATTCATCAGAGATCCTGGCATATAGAATTATCTACCATATATGCTTCCAATACAGAGGCGAGAGTGTGGCTTAGTGGTTTGAATATCCGCTTCTTATTGGCCCAAAGTTCGCCGGTTCGACCCCCAGGCATGACTTGTTCAGCACAGCACCGCTGCTCTGCAGTGGTGAAGTGCAGTCTTCCAAATTGATTTGGGTAGATTGTCCCATTTCTTCCCATGGGGTTGCATTGTTTCATTGGTGTCACAATGAAAAGAACAGCTGCAGTGCAGTGGTGAAGAACAGGTTGCTCTCACTCCCCTCGATCTTTGAGACAGCTAGTCGAAGAGCGAGGTATCCTCACATCCTTTGGCTGGGGACGTTAAATGGCGGTCCCGGGAGCAGGATGGGATGGATGGGGTACATGCCTACCTCGTAACTTCGTATCTTCCACACAACACGAACCTACAAGGCTTCCTAACCCTTAATATACTAACCTAAACAAAACAAATTCCCTATAATGAAGTGGACAACTAAGCAGATCTACACTGTGCATCACAGATTTGTTTTTAATATGGCTAACTTTTAAGTAGCAAAATGAAAAATGGGGGGATGTACATAATTTTCATAATTTTGGATTATGGGGTAAAAAGTTGTCAAGGGATGATAATTAAGGCCAGTACAAAAATGCTTGTCACCCAGTACCAATTAGCCCTGGTTAAAAGCTGGGGGACATTAATTTGATTAATCCAAACAATGTGCAAGAAAAGTTTTGCATGGAAATAATTCCAAAGCTTCTTTTATTGAACTGACCTCAAAGTATAGGATTATTTTCCAAATGAGACCAAGCGTTATGGAGGAATTCCCATCGGCGATATCAGAGGGATTGGTGTTCACAAGTCGGATCTGGTAAAAGGAAGATGGAGAGATGGATTTTATATAAACTTGATATATAACTTATATAAACTTGATTGAAAACTTGATTCTTTATTGAGCCTTGTTTCCTTTGAGAAGGGCAGGGTGATAATAAAGATATGACCACAGGTGTGTGTCTACAATAAGGGGGCCATATGCGGGCCTAACATGTCAATCATATTCCAAAGGGCCGGGCACAGAACACGCAGGGTCCAGCTAGGGCAAAGTCTAGGTGGAAGGGAAGCCTCCAAAATATGCTCCGCAGTGCAACAATGGACTAAGAAGATTTATAAGGGAAAGTATGCAAGGTGTATGAAGGTGCCCCCGTATCCCACATAGCATCTCATCCCCTCTACCTAGCTGTCTCTCGTAGCTCTCGATCATGACTGTTAGAGTAGCAAAGGACATGGGAGACCTTTTGCACGAATCCACTCCATGCACTTACCAGTTACCAGTACGGGGTGTAGTGAAACGGGGATTACAGACAGCTATGGGGTGTTAAATCCTGTTTCAAAAATTGGTCACATTTGGCAAATCCCTCGTCGCATATTCGGCAAATCTCCATGCCTGACGGCAAATTTGCCACATAAAACCCATATAGACAACGTGCAACTTAAATTGAATATCTTATTTTTTATGACATCATATTATATTGAAAGATATACGCCTACTGTACTTCACACAGCATGTGCACAGCTAACACGATATGGTATGACATCGTATCACATTGAGAAATATATTCCGTATTAGTGTTGGGTCGATTATCGGTTTTCAATATCGGTATCGGCCGATATTTGCGTTATCGGTTGAATATCGGTATCAAAATTTGTACTCATTGCCGATAGTCTCCAACCGATATTTTCAAAATCAGCCTAATACTAATTTTATTAATATATTTGGAGAATCGCTCCAACTAGAGTCATACAGTAGTCAAACAATATTTATGAACTGTCAAAGACTGGAAAAACCCCGAAAGGATTCCTTACAAACAATGTTTTTACAAAAAGCTTTGCGCTTGTTACGTGGTCTGTATCAAATTTAGTGGGCCGGAATTCCCCGCTATAAATGTAAAATACGTTTTCGCCGCAGGTGGTGATGTGATATTATATCGAACATTATTGAGAATACCAATAACCAATAACGGTTTTGTTTAGCGATCATGGCAGGCTCGAATTTCGCACTATATCACTCGCTAATTGCGAGTCGAATTTGTAATTGCGAGTAAAAAAAAGTTCAAGACTCGCAGCTCCGACGACCAAGTCCCGTTGACTTTACTGTGTGAACATTTGCGGAGAATACGAACAGCGAGGGTACACAGTGAGCGGTGGCAACAGTGCATAGTGCAAGTTACACACGAGGTTGATTTACCTACTTGCGGCATGAAATAAATACTAACGGGCGACTCGGTCACGCAATAGCGGGGCTCTATCCAGTAAAAATGACTAGAAAGAATCGAACCCTTACATCATTCTTTAATAATGAGATTCGAGGCATGGCTTGTGCTGTTTGTTTATCAGAATATTGCAATGTATGAAGTAGACAAGGCTACTGTATAACGTAACAGGCTAACGTTACAGTGCCTATGACTAGAAATTATTTATAATTTACACATGGAGAAAAAAGTCATTCGACACGTGGTAAAAAGTTAAAGCTTCGGCTGTCATGTTTGTGGTTCACGACTTGAAAACGTCCCTCACCACCACATATAATTAGGAATAATAGTTGTATCGAGGAAGTATGCATGATATCTGTGCATTGGAGAATTTACGACTCCAACATTCCTTACAATATCGGTATCGGCCCGATATTATGATTGAAATATCGGATATCAAGCTAAAAGGACAATTCCACGCAAAAGCAGACATGACATCCACAAATTTAAAATAATCATACAGCATCAAATATGGTGTCAAACTGAAGTTAAAAGTATAAATTTTATCAATTTCAACTC
>JAODAG010044560.1:6295-17219 GCA_027574785.1 Orphnurgus asper | reverse complement strand
TATATATATATAGGAATACCCCGGTGTCCCCATTTAGTTGGGTCACTCCAATATGAGAGCACGACATGATAACTTCCATCTCATCGCCCACGTTATATATTGGGATTATGGGACCGACTTTACATTCCTTATCATTCTGGAACTAGTTATACTATGTGATAATAAGATCATGACAAATGATAGGCCTATATTATAAGCCTATAATTTGACTGCACTGAAAAATACGATAAACATTTATGGCGGGTCAGCTTCTCGGGAAGTTTGAATTCGATAAATTTGTCGACAGACTCGGATTTTCCGAGTGATCACCAAATGTTGCCGAGATTTGCCCGAACATGACTAAAGATCTGATGTGACACCCCTCCCTCCCTTTTCGTTCTACGGCCCTGTCCAGTGTCCTCTATACCAGTCGTATATGGTAGGGATGAACAACTCACTGTTTAAGGTACACCAATAACTGGAACCTCTGTGGAATGTAAAGGATATCTCGGTCAGTTAACACTGCTTGAACTATCTGCTTGCCTGCAAACTCGGCTGTCATGAAAGGTATCAGAAAGTCAAACCTGCGGAAAATGAGAAAGATATTTTGCATAAATATTTATCGCATTTGCTAAATATAAATTTAAAACCTATATAGTAAACTTGAGGGGATAAAACGCTGGTAATCTATGGGCTCGGACTTCAGATTCCAATTTTATTTTAGTACGAAGGGTTAGAAAGCTGCTGCCAGCAATTACAATTATCCCTTTAATTGGGAAGTAGATGGCATGCAACTATTGATAAGATTAAACGGGAGATACAGGATAGGTTGTTTCGGATTACCAACGCCTGGTCCAGGGCAACATTTAGGCCTATAAGTTGTGGTTGGAGGTCTCGTCGTTTGGTAGCGACTGATTACCGGAAAAATCAGATGTGATCTTCTGTACAATTAATGGGCTTTAGAAAGATTTGTGGACAGGTAATAAACATAAACAAAGAAATGTTGCGGCCGGACGGCCTGTGCCTGTCTTTGTTGGCTGTCTCAATAATAGCCTACAAAATATATGATATTACAACAGTTTTTCTTTATGCTTTGCCATCATGCCATCGCCAACTAACCTTGTTTTGAGACCAGCAAACATTCCCGTCGATATTCCGTAAGGGCAGATAACTGTACATTTGACGTCACTATTCAGCACGTGCAATTCTCTCAATATGGCGTCGTGAAGTCCCTTCACAGCGAACTTACTAGCGGAGTAATCCGAGAGTCCTCCAACACCCCCATCACCGACGACGCTAGAAATAGTGACCACGTGACCACGGTTTATGCGTACCATTTCGGGTAGGAAAGCTTTTAGAGTCTGTCAAAATTAGGGTTAAAACACTGGAATCATTAGAATAGCTCATTTTATGTTCAAGAAACAAGGCAGTCGTACACAAGGATAATTTTCTCGTTGTAAAGAGTTCAATAATTAAGTTCAGTTCGTTAACTGGTTACCAGTTCCTCAACAATGACTGCATATCTTTTCTTGCTCAAACTTGAAATCACATCCAACTTAACAACAGCCCTAGTCGTTCCCCTTTTAGCGTCCTCATTATTATTATTATTATTATTATTATTATTATTATTATTGTTATTATTATTATTATTATTATTATTACTATTATTATTATTTGTTTTTAAGAAAGAACCAGCTGGCACCAAAACCATTGAACGGCAGCATAAGCCATGGCATCATCGCGCCAAACTGATTCACTTCCAAGCCTCAATCCTATTTCGATCGGAGTAGTTAAGATAAGGAGATCATTTGGGCGAGTGTAGTGCCACGTAATGTGTAACTCATGGCTCTGCTGGAGGACAGCTCCACCAAAATGCAGTTGTCCATGTTGTCCTTAATTTAACTAAACAGATAGTTACACTACACATTATATTAGCCAAAGGAGGAGAAGCGAGAAACGTCCTCTTTAACAGGATAAACATAATTGGTTTGGAATCTGAAACATGTTGAAAAAGCCTAACATTTTCATGAAACTATTTATTTCTTTTAAATATGTTTCATTACTATAGCCGCCGCGCTATACGTCACTTACCCAAAAGTGAGCCATAGTGTTTACATCCATGGTCTTTATTATCTCCTCGTCTCTGAGATGCAGAAAGTGCTTACCAGAGACGATTCCAGCATTGTTAACTAGGATGAAGATCGGCCCGACCTCCTTCTTGACCTTTTGAGCGACGTTGTACACGTCTTCCCTTTTAGTGACGTCACAATGATATGTGTACGCTTTCACACCGCAATCACGCGCGAGCCTTGCAGTCTCTGCGTTTCCTGCGTCGTTGATATCCCAGAGGACAAGTACAACACCTTCTCGTGCAAAATGAATCGCGGTTTGTCGTCCGATACCGCTACCGGCTCCAGTGACGAGAACGATGTCACCGTCTATACATTTCTTTCGCCATAAGGCGAGAGGAACTATCCTCTTGATAACTCCGAGAAGTAAGTAAAGAATGGATTTTAACAGAGCGAGCATTTCTACGAAAGGTTGCAACAGTTCAGTTGGATAGTGGGATAGTGTCAGTGATAAAAAAAAATGTTTTGTTTTTTGTGATAGTCTGTCTACTGAAGCCAATAACGTGCGTTGTATATAACTGCATTTTCGAGACCAAAGTTCGCACTGTAGATAATATTAAGAGACCGTTGTAGAATTAATCTGTCGACAAAGATTAACCTGTTGTTTTAGCTTAGCTTCCTATATTTACTTAAAGTGCATTAGTCTGTTTGTCCAGTTTTCAGTAACGGGTACTGATCCTTTAATCAATACAGCTAGGAACTCAGGTACAAGATTGCGCCTTCTAAATAACGTATACATTATTGAAGGCAACACAAATCTGTACATGTGTCGTACCTATGATTACCCTATCATTTTGTAGGCTATATTTCCACTGTTAATTATGGGCGACAACCGTTTGGTTTATCTACTAATTAAAGCAGCAAACCCGTTGGTATCAATCACTCGTTCAAATGCATTGTTAATTTAATAGTTGTTGTTGATATTGAATATACATGGTACGACAATACTCATTTGAACTCGGGCGAATATGACATATTGCCAAGTAAAATTATTAGAGCTGTAAAAGGGACCACCGACTAACTTCCTATTTAATTAAATTAGGCACAACCTACTCGGTGAGGGTATTGCCTGATGATGTGAGTTACCCGCATCTCTTTAATAGCCCCAAGGGTTGCCGAGTCAATCCCCACGGATAAAAGTTGATTAACAACAGCTACCGTACTTTGCTATGCAGTTTGCGATGAGTTCCGCGGTCCGATCTTCGTTGGGTAGATTATGTTGGTGCCGCAATAGCTTAGCACATGTCCCCACTGCGTATTTAAGTCCCTCCTTACCACCCCAGTCAGGAAAGAAAGTATGTCAGAATTTTGTCATCAAGATTGGAGAATTATAGAAAACTACTACTAGAGAATTACTAGTTGTGTTGTATTGAAGTTGAGAGAGAGAGAGAGGTGGAGAGGGGGTGGGGAGAGATTGAAGTGTTCACCGCATCGGGCACATACCGGTAATGTTATATGGGGTTTAAACACAGTAAGAGTTAATAGTTATGGTTGAACTTCGATCTTTGGCTGCAATCATGACATCAATAAGACACGGGAAATAAATTACGTGTTGATTTCAGCTGTGTGGCGAATCTGGGTTTTTTTTTTAGCTAGGATGATTTTCTTCGGGATGGGATTATATTAGAAAGGCATATGAAATTTGAGTAAAGTGGAAGCGGTCTAAACTATAAAACTAAAGCATCATCCTTCTCCGAAGCCAGGTTTCATTGTCAATTATTTTTATGTGGAATTTTGACATGAAGACGCAAACTGACGTTACTGCGCGTATTGGGTCCAGGAGCAAAGTTACTTCTGGTAAACCAGGGGAGAAGGGAAACATAAAATTAAGAATTTTGGTTAAGGAGTTGGGACTGATGATCAATGTAATACGGTATTCGGCTGGTGTATGCAACTAAATTGAAAACTGGCATTATGAGAAGCCTATATGTAGCATTCATTTCATATTTCCACTGCATGGCCAACAAAATCAACTGAAAACTGATTTATGCGTATATGGATCAGTTATGATCATTCTCCGATTTCTGACATTTCCACCGCGGCATGGCCAACTAAGCAACCCAAAACTACTTTGTGTGTAAGTATGTGACCAGTTTTGATTCTCAGATCTCTTTGCCTTCCACCGTATGACCAACAATAGCAAAAATGACGTTGGTCTTGCATTTTCTTAAACACCTGACTATGCGGTTACATATTTAAATCGTAGCTAACAAATGTAGCTTAATTAATTTAAGTTAACTTATTTTTTGAGGGGCTTGACCTTTGGTGACCTTTGCTAATTTGATGAAATCCTGGCACCCTAACAATTCTATAAGGACTACATAAATATTTACAAAACCTCAAATATTTTGGTGTGAATGCGAGGCTACAATTCACGAAAAACCACAACAACTATACAAATTATACAAATTATGCTCGTAGCCTACAATATACGTCCCCAGCAGACATTCTCCCTATAACATAAGTATTTACAATTTGTTTATATAACTAATGCAGCAAACTCCAAACATTACAAATTTACACTATAGAGTTCCATTTAAAACTATCTTGAAGTGCATTTTAATAACATCCACCTAAGACATCATGTTGGCTCCTAACTTGGAAGTGAACATTGAATATTTGAGTTACCGCTTCTTATCTCAAAGGTTGCTTCAGTTCATCCATCCATGTAATCAGTCTTGTGACAAATTCTTCGTCTTGCTGACTGTGTTACTGTGGAATTGTCATCAATGACCGATTGTTTGTGTCAAGATTGTTATTAATCACACACTGTCTGGACAGCATTACGACCGCTGGCTCCTCAGTCGACGATGGAGTTCGGTACAGTCATCTTCCGACCCAGTCGACGATCAGACGACCCGGCAAATGAGTCGGTCCAACGATTAAAAGGACCTAGCCCTAAAATCCAACATATTTTACCAGTGAAATGGAAAGCGCTGGAAGGTCTACAAATCTCGGCAACGAAAGGTTTAACACAAGAGAATAACAGGACACGTATATATTTGGTGCTTATGACGTCGTCATGATGTTTCGTGAAATATTATACACATGAAGAAATCCATTATAAGTGAACAGCAAGAAACCCTCACGCAAGTCAAAATGGGTTCTGCTGTAAAATGTATTTAGTAAACATGAAGGTAACAAAGAAAAGTCTCGACAATAGGACGTAGGCCTATTGTTTTATATTCTGGTACAGAGAGCCACGGTCATCCGGATACAAGCCTGTATTAAAATAAACAGAATCTCGGTGAAGAAATCAAAATGTGTCAATGACCGTCATAACTTAAGACACTCATTTCTTACTAACTAGGCACGGTCGACATAGCGGATATAGTAAATATCGGGATGGTGGAACAGCAGCACACCATAGTGGCTAATGGGTGCGCTATGATGAACTAGGACGTTACAACGATCATTGAGACTAAGTCAATAAGATCAATAGGATTCACAAGTGGAGGAAGGCATAACGGTATGATGGTCACTTCTCGGTATGTTGGCTATCATCACGTATATTTGGTCTATGGTGTTAAGGACGACATGCACTGAATAATGGTGGGCTATCCTCCAACATAGCCATGAGCTACACAATACTAGCCAAGTGATTAGTTTCAGGTATTTACAGTCTGATCGAAATAGGATTGGGGCTGTGGAGTGGATCAGTATCGGGCGGGATAGTGCGGTGGTATATGCTGCCGTTGCATTGGTTTTAGAAGCAAGGTCCTTACTATGATGGAGGCATAGACCACACAGGTTCATTGTAGCGTTGTCTCTTGTCAGATATGAGGCCGGCCATGAATTGTTTCAAGCCACAGGTATCACTCGTAGTGACCTTGTGCAAGTAGATAAATGCGATTAAAACTTCCTTCACAAAAATAATAACAGTCTGTTATAGTATGTATGATGAGAAGCCTGAATTTGTGATGAACAAAACTAAAACGTATGAAATAGCGGAATCTGAACAATTTCACACCTGCACCAGGAATGGTTGGTCAACATCCCCCGCACCCCCTCATTGACGGATGCATGTCGGGGATCTCAGAAAAAAAGGTGAAAGTTTCTCGAATAATCGGAACAAAATGAAGAATAACATTGAAAAAAAAATTCCCCCAAATATTCTGCTTGAAACATTATTAATATAAGAAATGAATTATTTAACTATTATTAAGCAGGCATCGAACACGTACAGCACCATCTTGCATCCCCCCCCCCCCCTAGATACTATATCAATCTCCTTTCTTTGGCATATCTTTTAAACGGCCAGTAAATGTAGTCATGCCCTCGTTCAGTTTGATGACGTTCTCCATAATGAGCTGTGCAGAGGTTGGCAATATCCTGTTTTAAATAGAAACACAAGACAACAATGTACAATCGAAGGATACATCATGTCAAGCCGGAAGAACCATTATAAAAGGTACGGTAGCCTACCACTTACGGGTGGGGGAGTGGACAGTGCTCCCGTAATTCCTATTTTACCTATTTTTTCCCAGTCAGTAATAGTATATCCAATATTAAGTACAAATACGTATAGGTAATTATTAGTATTGGTGAGCTTAGATGCCATCGGTTTACTGTGTCCATATGTATCGACAATATCGCATCATGCTATTGGAAACCTGTGTAACACGAATCGTTTGCCTAACAACTTCTAACAACTTCTATACTATAGACAAAACCTTGTCCGTATTACAGTCATGATGCGACTGGCGGGTCCACTAGCTATTGGCAAACGGCAATTAACCTTCTAGAGAGGCAGTTTTTTATCCAATTTTAATTAAGTACCAAGGAACCACAACAACTTGTTTGGCATACGGTACTCAGGAACTGTAAATAGGTTAAAAAGTTATGTGAACGTCACAGAGGGAAGAGAGAATACTGCCTGCAGCTTGGTGCAATCTTTGTTGATCCAAGCTGTCATCATACACAGCGATCATGCGCAGAATGGTATGTTTATTAGGTTTTAATCACCCCATTTTTTAATGTTTTGGACCACATGTTTAATGTCATACAGACTGGGGTCTGGATGAGAAAGGTTTAAGTGAAGGCGTCGCGGCATGGTTGGTTTTTGAAGTCATAATCAGTACCCGAAGATATCAACGCTTATTTTCACTGGAAAAGAATTCGTAAAAGTTTATGAATACTCACGTATTGAGGATAACTAGAAGTTGCAAGTACGGGGGAAGATACAGGACGTCGGTGTCTGTCAGGACAGCTTGTACGATCTTCTTGCCGACATACTCTGGAGTCATGAAAGGCATCAAATTTGGATACCTCGAAGAAACCAATACAAAATTTAAAAAATTACATCTCGTCAGTTACTCCGCCGTCATAGGAATTAAAGCAGTAACTAAATGAAAAACTAACCACTGTTTCTATTTTAGTTTATCCGATAGCCATATATATTCGGTAACACGAAACGAGTCTTAGTTAACTTCATCTGATGGTTAGTGTTCAAATAAATGTTATGCATACTATTAATCAAAAGTTCAAAGAGAATTTCCTTATAAAATTATTAAGTCCATTCTTCTTCCACCTATTTGACGATGAATATTTTGCTACTTTTTTTGTAATACATAGCCGTTTTGAAAAGTGTAAAGGGATACCTTGTTTTGAATCCATCGAACATGCCAGTCGTTATTCCATATGGACAGATGGCTGTACACTTGACGTTGCTGTTTAAGACGGACAATTCTCTCACAAGTACGTCGTGGAGACCTCTCACTGCGAATTTACTGGCGCAATAGTCTGATACGCCTGCGATTCCAGTTTCACCCAGAAGACTGGCCACTGTGACCACGTGACCCTCGTCGCTACGGACCATGTCTGGTAGGAAGGCTCTGAGTGTCTGTAACAATATCATAGGCAGAGAGAGATACCTAGGATGTACCGGTACCTAGTTTTCATGACATATGATCAGAGGGTACATTGATACTAGTCTATCTGCAAGAAGGCCCGTTAGGCTATCATTTTCTAACAGGCGCTCGGGGGATCGGTATTGTTGAGTACCATTAGTATGGACGCCATACGTACACTATCGTAGCAGAACAGAAATGGTAAAGGGTAGACCTGCCCAGGTCTCTCATGGTTTTGTTTTATAACTACATTTCCCCCTTCGTTAGAATATCTCGGATTAAGTCGCTTGAAATCCCAGAGAGACACATATTTATAAAGTTTTAATTAAATCCTCCGCTGTATTCATCTCTGATTTGGGATGAATATCATGTCGGAGCGCAACACATCTAACCAGGATTAATTTATCTAAATCATGAATTTACACGTCATACCCCTACAATATGTCTCCACTGTACTTTCGACGCATACGAAATAAAACAACCTTAACAATGTACGAGGAATATCTACGAAAAACTACTGAAATAGAAAAAGAAAAGAATGTGTAGCGACTTCAGACTTTATTTCAGTTTACATTTTCAGCCATACACGCACGGGATTTCAAGGCTTCACCATGGATTTGGTTGTCTGACTTTAGAACAATGAACGCCTTTATTTTCTTGAGGACCGAATCAGGACGAGCGGTTTTCTTGTGACGCACTTGCTCTTTCGGTTTATAATTACAGTTTGCAGAATATGCAGTGAATTAATTATACGACGTCATGTAAACCTATGTCTCTCAGTGGGAACTACTTCAAACGATTAATTCGAGGGCGCTATTCTAACGAAGGGAAATGTAGATGTAAAACAAAGCAGCGAGAGACTTATGCAAGCCTAGGTGTAGATAGTGTGGTCCTTTCCCCTATCGATAACTGTGTCTCGAGGGGAACACTTTTGTCTCGCATTGAGTGGCGATTATAGACATGTCAATGGAATGAAGGGTGGAGGTATAGTATCATTGGCGTGCATGCTGATACCTTTGAGTCATTTATGCCCTTTCGGGGGAAATTTTTGACTATTGGAATAACTAACAGATAGAGCTTTTGAGGAATGTTTTACCTTTATGTTGAATACATAATACCATAAGCATGTAATCTCGCATATTGTAGTGAAAACTGACAGTGTGGGGTCAGTAACTGTAAACGTTTAGATACCTCAAAATATCATGCAGGGATTAGTTAATTGATTAGTATTAATAATGTATAACAATGTATGACATAGAGATTACATTTTGTAGGTAATTTGTGCATATCTATATAATGTACGGTATACCAAGTAGTACGCCACTGAGTAGCAGATCACACCTCCCGTCACTTGCTAAAGGTGCAATCCTTACTCTGCTAGTTCAAGTTCGTTGAAAGGATAACATGATGCTATGATTCCACTAGCTTTTGATAAATCCATTAACGTTCTATAAAGACCCCTTTAAAGTACCAAGAACTTGCCTCAACAACTTGATTGGCATACAACTGGAAGTAGGCTGGAACTACTTCTCTGAAGTTGGTCGTTTGCTGTCACCACTCACAGCGAACTCCAGTAGAACGGTCATTAGTCACTATGGAAATTTATTACTGGGGACCCATTTCTGTGGTACGGATTGTGGTCTGGATGAAAATGATTTAAGAAAGGACGTCGCGGCATGAAGTATTGTATTATCCTGGAAAAGTTTGAAGCCGCAATTAGTTCAGCAGAATGACGACGCTTGTGGTTCTGGGTAGCCTCGAATATCATGTTAAATTACCTTGCAATAAATCGGGGCATATTTCCAGTAACCACTTGTTTCGGCAAGCGATATCTAGCTATTAATACTCCCATCATTGATCGGTAATTATGCATTCAGGCATTACCTCCATCCACTTGGAGTGCCTATCTACTATCAGCAGATGGCCATAACAGCAACGACGCCATGCATTTGCAGAGTATTTTGATGGTGGACGGGCATGCTCTGACAGCATATTCTGTCCTGGTCTAACCCAGGCCACCATACAAAGGATCTGGATCTCAACTCTATAACCTAGAACTAAAACATAACCCATCCATACCCCTGAAAGATGCCTGGGCAGAAAAAAAAACCCTGTAAGTGTTTACTCAACAACGTTTGCAAGCCTGGCTGTGTCCGGTAATAAAGATTTATTTTGCCGTTATCGATAACAAAATCATCTACTGCCATTGTGAATGCTGACCCGACATCAATCACCTTGACAGGTAATGGCAAACGACTTAACAAATCTTCTGCACAGCAGATGTGAGGCATTAACGAAGTGTTTCTCTGTGCCATCAGATAACCTATGACGCCGTACGGACTTGGCTTGGTGGTGTGATAGGAGTAATGTACTAATATTTGATACCCTGTAAGCAAATCCTTTTTAATTGAATTGCTTCATAAATTGGTATAGGCCTATCCCAAATCCCACTCAATAGTATGGTGTAATAGATCATACAAGGTGAAAGTTTCCTGGCCAGATTAGGCCTATATTTTTCATAAGTAATTGGTCATCCAAGAAAGATCTTAGCTTGGGGCTTTCTTAATAGCTTCCTTTTGCACTTATTGTCTGTTTCTGCATGTTTCCGAAATAATGAACTTTTGGCCTATTCATGTGGATATTATGCTTCTCAAACCTCTGAAATACTTTTAAGTGCTTATCCGCAGTGTTAGTTGTATCTATAATGTCATTGATATAGCAGAACAAATTATCAATACCTGCCAGCTGCCAGAATTGGGTCCACGTTGGCTTAAAAACAATAGAAGGTGCGGTCTAGACAACAAAGCAGTGCCGTTTTGGGCTACATACCGTACGTGTGTTCTCAGTCAACAGCTCAGATGAAGCTAGTTGAATACAACTGACTCTGACTGAATGTCTATGACCGAATGTCTATGACCGAATGTCTATGACCGAATGTCTATGACCGAATGTCTATGACCGAATGTC
>JAODAG010044449.1:0-16062 GCA_027574785.1 Orphnurgus asper | reverse complement strand
AGTAGATGAGTAGCATTACTATCATTGATGTTTATCTTGATGATGACTTCCAGACACCTAACACCAGTAGATGAGTAGCATTACTATCATTGATGTTTATCTTGATGATGACTTCCAGACACCTAACACCAGTAGATGAGTAACATTACTATTATTGATGTTTTATATTGATGATGACTTCCAGACACTCATCTAACACCAGTAGATGAGTAGCATTACTATAATTCATGTTTTATCTTGATGATGACTTCCAGACACCTAACACCAGTAGATGAGTAGCATTACTATCATTCATGTTTTATCTTGATGATGACTTCCAAATACTTTGTACAAGTAGATCAGTAACGTTATTATCCTGTGTTGTTTTAACTTGATGGTGACTTCCAGACACCTATCACCAGTAGATAAGTAGCCTTAATATCATTGATGATTTTAAATTGATGGTGACTGTTAGATACCTGGTACAAGTAGACCAGAAACGTTTTTATCGCTGACGTGCTATGTTGATGGTGACTTCTACATACCATCAAAAACAGCAACGTGTGTGTCGAATATAAAGAACAATCAAGAAATTATTCAGTTTATAGCAGTAGACGTGTACGTTTACCGTAATTTATACTCGATCGCTCCTTCAGGCAAGCTGGGATGATTGAAACCCAATGGCCACAAATCACGTCCATTGCTACATTTCATTTGCAGGTTAAGTTGCACACGTAACCAGCAACCCATTTATTGTTCGCGTCCGACTTTGCGTTTTGCGTTTGTAGACGACCTACTTTGCGTATAAGTCATACTTCGTTATTCGCAAAACAAAACTATATTCTATATAAGCATCTTACATCAGTAAGTAATGAAACAAAACTACTTGTTAAAACTAAAGGTCATCTTATCATCTCAATTATCAGATCTGGATTTCTCTTTGAAGTTCTTTGCCAGTCTTCAATTGGAATGTCCCTCGGTTACCACGGTTGCTAGAAAATTCAGCCAAATAGGGTCATCCGGGAAGGGCTGTAGCGAAGAGGGTGGTGGCGAGGCGGTGTAGGGATTATGTGAGTGATACCCACCTCAACGTTTCGTCATAGTCGTCGGTTGATCTCCGAATCAGTCGGCAAATTCATCGAATCAAATAATAGCTGAGCATCGAAGATATCAAAACACTATCAACGTTTTCTCACCCATCGCGCACATTATGTGTGAGGCAAACTTGTATGTAATATATTACATTGGCTTATAGGCTGTCTACTGGATCTTATGTCAGTGCTACACATGAATCAGGTTTCAAGAATAACATGCGATGAGAAAGTTCATCTTGTCTCTTGATTTAATTTCGTGATAAACAGTTGATCCAATTCGGTCTATGTTTGAACTATTCATGATACTGCATACGCTACAACTTCAAAAGGGGGAAAAGTCACTTGCATTACAACTATATTGACATTCTGGTGCTCAAGTTCAAATCATCTGTTACCGTAGTTCAGAATGTTAACCTGAATCGTATTTTTAATGTGAACAATTTCAGCTACAAAACAATAACCAATATGCTTTAACACGACAATCTTGGAACAAATTTAGATTTTTTGGACAAGCGTTTCCCTAGTAGCAATTTTAATTTTGTAGGCCATCAGTTCAATTTGTTATAAATTCCTTTTAGAGATTTTAGAGTTCGTAGCTCTATAAAAATAAAATGCAGCACCCATAATAAAGTACTCTGATTACCTCTAGTCGAGTATGCAACAAGTCCATGGAATTAATCTCAAGTTAATTGGAACAGCTTCTAATAAGACTATACTATTATTAAAACAAAGTTGAGATTTGTTGTATTATTTTATTTTAAGTTTTATTCTTTTTATTGTTTGGTATTATTAATTGTTTGTTGCTGTTCATGTTGTTTTCTTAGGGAGTACAGTCTCTCTGTTGTCAATCATTATGCGACTGGTCCAGTAGCTTTTGGTTAAAACCATTAACCTTCTAGAGATACAGTTTTATGACAGTCACAAACGGAAGAGTACTGCCTGCAGCCTATGAGCAATCTTTGTTGATCCAAACTGTCATCTATGCACAACGATCTTTTGGAGAATGGTCATTAATCAAGGGAATTTTATTACTGGGTTAGGTTTTAATGACCCCAGTTTTTCATGTTTCGGACCCCGTCTTTAGTGATACAGACTGGGGGGTCTGGATGAGAAAGGTTTAAGTGGAGGCGTCGCGGCACGATCCCATGACGTATATCGTTATGTAATAGGAGCCCATAAATTCCACAGCTGTATTATTCAGAAAGTCAGCGTAAAATTATCATCTACTTTAAAAATTGTTGTATGAAGTATTTAATTTGGACCAGGAAACCAAACAAATTATCTGAAATGTTTTACTTTCCACTTAAATAAAAGTTAGAGAAGACTAAACCTTCCAAAAAGGTCCACTGTTCTATGGAATGATACCTTCGTATTTGTCACATCGAAAGAGAATACGAAGAGTCTTCCGTAGTCTCATCTCTAAAATGTTTATCACTTCGAGCCGTACTTCAATTCCACATGGTCTTAGCTCTCATTCAAAGACGATTCCTTATGAAAAAATAAGTTTACTATCTACGACACAGGTATCGAAAATTATGTGCATGTGTTGACGCGCACATGAACGTCCCCGACGAGAAACATTTGCATCTTTAACGTATTTGCCGATGGGATCGTGTATCTACCGATAAATTTACTACGTTTACCAAGTCAAATTCTACATAGGTTTTCTCACCCCCAAGTGGTACCACTGACTTAAATCTAGCTGAACAAAAAATATGTCTGACACCCTCAAAGCCCTAAATGTTGAAGCATACTAGGGTAGTTTTGAAGCATACTAGTGTGCATCGACTTTACAAACAATGGTAAACTACAAACCTCCTAGTGTGATGAATATATACATAATTTAAAACCAATGGCCAAAGAAATCTTACAAATGTTGCCTTCAACTGTTACATTACATTTATGTATAAGCAAGGAATCACTAAGTCAACTGCCTTTATTTATATTTCCTTGGCAGAGGTAGAATGATATCTTCTTATCAATGGCTTTAAATTTCCCTGGTCTATGCCCAACGTATTCATCATGAACTAATTATTTATATTTCGTTCTCAAGTTATGATGCTGGAATGTGTTTTTAATATAGATAAAAAAAATGTATTACGAAACATATTAAAGCTGTCTATTGAATTGGGAATACAGATGAAGTTCAAATTCAAATGTTTGTGTTGATAGTTATGACTGAGAATGTCTGATAAGAAACCATCCCGTCTCTTTTACTTTGAGCATTAGTATGTTAAACCAGTTAGAGGAATTCTATTCTGATGAATTAAAACGTTTTGGTCTTTTACATTAAAATCTCTATAAATGAATCCAAAAGGGTCAAAGCAATAGAGAAGTATTGCCACTGCCGTATTACATACATGTACTGATGCAACAATAATTTGCATTGAATTGCTAGTGATATTCCAACTGAATAGGGCGCTTTTGCAGTTTCTTCATAATGCTTTTATAAATTAAGTTGATTGATATTCTGTTTGGTTGGTCCATAATCGAAATTCATGTTGCCAAGTCCAACTGAGATGTTCTTATGCTAAATATAAACCTAGCATATATCAATACCATGTGACTTTAAATGGGGGGAGGGGGGTCACAGGAGCAGGATGCGATCGATGCCTGCCTCATTAACATTTGAAGATTACTTACTATCCTTATACATATTTTACTAAATACAAACCATTATCTGTCTGTTGCTGTCTGTTCACAACCTCCAAGCATTGTACAGCGTGTTATAGCCTACATAAACCAACACTATGTTACGCTCGGTTATTACTTAAACATCTTTCGTTCACATCATGGCAGGCTGAAAGTAGGTGTACATGGCCTGACATGCATGAACGTCTGCAAAATGGCGTGGCCAAGAATGTGAGCTGGAGATACTTGACATCAACTCGTATCGAACATAGTGGCAGATAGTTCATATCGCTAACATTGGTACATATACCAAGACATGACGTCGAACATCACGTGCCCACAACCGTACCCCATCAGTCGATATCCACATATGTAACTTGTCCAATATATTGCAATAAACAAATACTGTGTACACTATCTCCTGCACAGGTAGTTGAATTCACTTTGTCTTTTATGCGGCGGCGTGGTGGTATGTCCCTAGCACGTGCTGTACAACATTGTTAATTAATGCACGCTAAATGTTGATGCTAAAGGCGTTGGTTGACTCGTCACTTACGTTGTCCCATGCACAATGTGACAAGTGGTTATTATTCTCTGTTTGAAATTGTCTTGATCCTTCTGGATTCGATTATAGAATTTAATGTCAACTTTAAAACCAATTTCTTTTTAGGATTTCGTATTTTCATTGTGTGGGCATGTTAGTAGACAACTTCAATGTTCATATACATGTATGCATAAGAATAAACGAATAACAGTAAGTCAACCAGGACATGTTTTATTATGTATTGAATTATAAACGTGTTTTAGGCATAAGTTTCAAAGAAATGTTTCTTAATGACGTTTCTAAAATACAGATTCAAAACAAATTTTAATCCTAGTGAATATTTATTGTTTCAAGACTGTTGATGCAGTAGCTACCGAAAAAAGATTTTATCCAACGTTGCATAAGGAGTTGAATCAAAGAAATACATCAATGCCGCCTACAAATTATTATGGACGGTGGACCATTCATGCAAGAATAGAGAGATTGTCACACCAAACGATGAATTTCTAGTCAACTCATGATGCAATACTCCAAGCCATATCCTGTGCTCCTTTTGGCATCCTAGTATTAGGGGGACATTAATGTGCGTTGCTCAGGCGTGCTTCAAAGGCCCCTATCGAATAAATAACATCATCACAATAGGAACTGATATCACGCAAATGTCTCGCAATATCCATGGATACACAGTCATGACTGGATATACTACTGTGTATCCAGTGATATATAACCAGTCGTACCACATTCCAAACTGGATATACTGCAGATATATAGGTTCACAAAGGTGTAAAACATTATGGACATGGCCCTTGGCAGCCTCAGTAATATAAGACGCCTTAGATACCCAGAATGTACAGGAATTAACAAAAGTGAAGACAGGGTTATATATAGGTGTCCGTCCCACCCAGCCCATGGCCACACAAATAACTCCAAAGGCAGAATATAGTACCGACATCCATAATGGCCCCAACGCCATCCACCCCCCCCTTCAGAAAATCCTGGATCCGTCACAGAGATCTATACTGATTGAACCAGACTTGTTCTTGAATTTCGACGGCGAGATAGTAATTATGACGTAATAACCTGCAAGAGTACGTTCATACATTTCAAGTTTGGATCTAAACAAACTTTGATGGAGAGAGATTTATGGTAATGTGTAGGAGATCGTTGATTGTACCTGGTTCCGATACACATCAATTGGTTGACTTAGTCTGTTTGCGCAAACACCAATTGTTTCAGATCACATCCAAATGAATAAAATAACGCCATAATTAAACTTTTTCAATTTCCCCTTTTGACGTTTCGTAGTACTAAACTGTCACCGGAATGTCGGTATAGGCCTTGAGGGGACATATACAAATCATAAGTAGACATTATACTGTAAAATAATGGTGCCACTTCAAACTACCAAGTGGACAGAGATTTAGGCCGAAGCTATATAGGTATAAGTAGTAGAATCATAGTTACCAAACCACCAATCCAGTTATAAGAAACAGAGGCACTTTCTAATCACTATTAGTAATATATTGGTGTCATCATTGTATATTACACAGATGTTCATTTCTGAATATTGTCTCCGTAACGTTAATCTGTACGCAATGGTGCCCAATGGTGTGATTTATGCTTATCACGTTAGTTAAGTAATACGCCGAAAGTTTTAGTAAAAATAGTAGGCCTAACTGATAACATTGATTATTCGGAAGTTTGTTAAGATATAAAGAAAAGTTACATTTCTTTATGCTCTTAACATCAAACTTTGTACTATTTCATCTTAGCGGTATTTTATGATCATTGTAAACAATAACCTATCGTACTATTCCAAGGACGCGTAACCTGTCAAAATTGCACCAATGCGTCGAGCCCTTCGTTCCCGTAAAATATTTTCAGGTAACTGAACCAATACACAAAGTTGAATAAAACGAATCCCGACGGAAATAATATCCTCGACATAGCGTCGATCTTATCGACGTTATGAATATTCACCAGAGGACTTCGCCGCTTTTTCTTTTTATGCCCCCGATGACCAGTCCTGTTGCTAAGCCAAGCGTGGCGGAGCCTTCCATTATTGTGGTCGCGAAGCCGACACGGCGAACTATTCTGTGAGCTATATTGCCGACTTCGGAAGCTACCCAGGCTGTCGACGGTGCTCCATTCGTCATCGTCGTCGCTGCGATTTTGAGGATTTCGGCGATGAGAGTCCTGGTCTCTCTAAGATAGAGGAGTAATATATATATATATATATATATATAATGTATTCGCCTCTGTGCGTAATTTAAAGTAGATATTATTTTATTTTAGGGTGCTCTACTTCTCATCTATACCTATATATATATATATATATATATACTAGTGCAACAATCGCTAGCATTACATTAGTACCGACGTAGGAAGCGGTATCAATCGCTAGGATTACATTAGTACCGATGTAGGAGACGGAAGCGGTAACAATCACTAGGATTACATTAGTACCGACGTAGGATGCGGAAGCGGTAACAATCGCCAGGATTACATTAGTACCGATGTAGGATGCGGAAGCGGTAACAATCGCTAGGATTACTTTAGTACCGATGTAGGATGCGGAAGCGGTAACAGTCACCAGGATTACATTAGTACCGACGTAGGATGCGGAAGCGGTAACAATCGCTAGGATTACATTAGTACCGATGTAGGATACGGAAGCCGTAACAATCGCTAGGATTATATTAGTACCGATGTAGGATGCGGAAGCGGTAACAATCGCTCACGTTGAATTTTAACAAGGTGCGATTTCGTTAGGACAGATCCGGATTCGTCTTTGTTGTCGGCATGTGGACACGACAAAACCGGTCGCTCCTATATATCGGTTGTTACAACATTTCCGTAACTCTATAAATATGACACTTTTGTACTTTTTATCACGTAAAGCGAGATCAACATTATCAGCTGCTATTTTTTTTACGAAGTCTCTCTTCCTGATATATAGCTTGCATGGACGCATTCGAGCGATGTTAGCTGGCGGTATTATAGGTCTACCTCACCTCTTGGCTATAATTTATCGCAAATGTTTCTTTCTGCATGTTATCGGATGTATATACATGGCACGTATCTGTATTCCTTATCCCGCAACCGTACTTCCTAGCTTAACTGCGTTCTGAATTTAGATAGTTACGTCAAGGACGAAAGACCCAACAGAATTAATTTTGATCGGATGCCTTACATAACCAGCCATTGATATGAATCAAGGAGGCAATACCTCAAACTATGCTTGGAATCCAATATGTTAGATGAATGTTATGACTGAGATCGGTTATTCCTACTCATCGAGGTATGTTTTGTATTCCAGTTTGTCAAGTCCGTTTGTTAGGGGAAAAAAGGACGACAGTCCTAACCAATGACTGCACCCCTCAGCAGAAATCCGACAATCCTTAAAAATGAACAGGAAGAAGGGGGGAAAGCCCCTACTCCGGTCGGGTACCTGGGACCTCAATACCACGACTCAAACTAAAGGAAAACTCCAGGGAGAGAGCCCTAATCCGCACATACCTGCAACAACAAAAAGTAAACCCACACAAAACTTCCTATAACCGTTAGAGAACAGTGTGTGGGACAGCCTAGCCTAAGCTAGACTGCACAATATGAGATAAGGTAAAACAGTTTACGAAACCACATTACCATCTCCACCCCCACAAAAATTACACTCAGCGCAATGGTGAGGCCAGGTAAGAGAGGGGAAACTACTTCCAATAAAAAGGTTCCCTTAAGAAAATGTAAGAATCCCGATAATCCGAAAAGGAGGGAATTTCCAGGACACGTCGTCCGCTATGCAGCCCCATAGCTTGGGCTCAGTACATGTGACGAGAGATGCGTCACCCGGATGTGACATCATGGAGGTAGGATAGAGGATATAGGGTAACTATATAAGGTGTTGAATGCTGCATGTTACCGCTTCCGCATCCTACATCGGTCCTAATGAAATCCTAGCGATTGTTACCGCTTCCGCATTCTACGTCGGTACGAATGTAATCCTAGCGATTGTTACTGCTTCCGCATCCTACGTCACTACTAATGTAATCCTAGCGATTGTTACCGTTTCCGCATCCTACATCGGTACTAATGAAATCCTAGCGATTGTTACCGTTTCCGCATCCTACACCGGTACTAATGTAACCCAAGCTTTATGTGTTGGAACTCACCTGTGGCACAGCCATGTACCCGTTGTTATGTTTGACGGTATTGTCGTTTTTCAGTCGCTTTCGTGTTTGCGACCAATGGTTGAAATTGACAAAAGCGTACTCTAGTAGGGCGGTAAATACGAATGCAAAGCACGTGACGACGTAAATATCGATCGCCTTGATGTAAGAGATCCGCGGTAGGGTTGAACGTACACTTGTGCTTATCGTTGTCATGGTGAGGACTGTCGTGATGCCTGCGAGATAGAAATATGTAAATTAATTTCAAAAAAAAATTAAACTATTTATCTTATAAAGAGGTTCAAGCAAAGGTTTGGATTTTCTGAAATATCTTAAAACGAAATCGTACTTAGCGATAAGAAACAAAATGATAAATTCAAATTTAAAGAAACCCAACTGATCCCCATTTTTAAATTTCCGTTCGGTGGAAGAACTATTAATTTTCTCGGAATCAAAATATGTCGCACGCAGGTTTACAAAATGTCCCAAAGGAACATCGTAGAAACGTACAAATAGTTAAGCCAGGGACGTGTTAATATAGATCTATAAAATAACACCTCCCTGGTCAGGTCTTCGACAAAAATCAATATAAGTATATATATATATAGGGTTCCAGACCTACACAACAACAGGACACGGACAGATACGTTGTGAAGAAGACATATATGAATCGCATAGTCGCAGCAACTGTTGGGTCTTTGATACCATGTATATTATAGCATGTTATCAATTGCAATTTAAGCAGCGAAATGTTAGTTATAGAAATCGAATTGTTATAACTAAATTTCAGATGTCAATGTAGTTATGTTTTGCTGATTTTGTAAACCCGAAGAAATCAATCAGCGTAACAATTGATTTAGTAAGTTACAACTTACTAATAAAAGGTTTCGTCTCGCTGAAGAAAAGTTGAAAAGTTGAACCTGAGCACAGCGACTAATATCTGGATTTATTTTCGATTCTGCGGTTTAATTTGATAAAATATCAGACCGCGTTAGCACGTGCCAGTACTAGGAACCACCAATGGCGCAATATCGCTAAGGTCCGTACTTTTTCTTCGGCAGTTCTTAATTAGTTGGTAGAAAATAAAATATTGCATAGCCTACAAGTCGTGTACATTCGTTTGTCAAGCAGCGAGCATGGATCGATCTTGCATTCTCCGTCAATATAATTGTACAAAATTTAATAAGTTGCCTTTTCTTTAGCTGGGTTATGTTTTTTATTATTGATTCAACCCCTGAAGTCACTATTGATTTTACAAGCCACGCCAGTGACATCTCCCTTTGGTTTTGACCGTGTTTATCTGACAATATGGGACATTTCTGTCGAAGAATCTCCACCGATATTTGACAAGAATCACAAAGACTACCATGGCCTTCGGGGAAGAATCACATGTTATTCATATCTTAGCTGGATTGTTTTAAGTTCAAACATTAGATTAAAAGCATGGAGTACGTAGTTCATGAAATGTGAAAAGGGGCCGCGGTGTGGGGGTAATTTAGGCAAAACTGCTCAGACTAGTCGACGTCTCTGTAAACGTCTGTTTGCTCTTATTTTTATTAAGTCCTTTAACCAGTATAATGGTACCAGGGTTAGGGGTGGTGGTGGGGGGGGGGGGTGTCAAAGATATTTCTCATGGCTTTGCTATCTGATTACGCCCCTTAATTCAAGTATTACAATGGCGCTCATTCCGATCGTTATACCGTATAGGCTACAATATAAAAATGACAAAATTGTGGTCCTTTGGAGATGTTATGCAGAACGATTTTACTTCGCACATAACTTTATCTGACACTTACGTACATTCGTATTTCGTGTTAATGTTCGGTACATTGTTTTCGCACATCTTCTGAACCTTGTCTCGATACTGGGGGGGGGGGGGGTTGTCTGTACTCGTAACCTAAATTAGGAGTTAAGCACCTTTTCATCAACATTGCTATTTACCTCCAAGCTCTTGTCGAAAGTATATTGCCTCTTCAATGATACGGTATACTTTGTATTTTGTCATTCAGTTTTTGGCTATTATATGTCTCGTTGTCATCCCGTTGTAATACTTGTTAAACTAATCCTCGTATACGTCGGCATTCATAATTCCGGCCCCGGTATCCCGTGGGCAGGTTTACAACATCTGTGCGTGTCCTGTACGGGAAGGGGGATGTACCGGATGGAATTTGTACCTTCCATGGACGTGGTCTGGTCTGTAGGGCAAGGGTCAGAGGGAGGATTTCCTTCTCACACATGGCCATAGCCAAAGCATTATATCCGGGAGGGGGGGGGGTCAACCTAGTGAGAATTAATATACCACCAGGCAGAGCAATAGTGCTTCCAATAGTATCCCAAGGTGTAACGAATTATTCCGATTAGGTGGTATAGGAATAGTGGCGAAGCCCGAAATTTATTTGGACACCACATGGTAAGGGCGCCCTCGAAGAGGAGGTATATGTTTGAATAAGATGCGAAGGAGCGCGATAATGTTGTATCCGCCATGTTGCAAAAAACTACACATTCAAAATACAAAAGGAGCGAATACAAATATATATATTCGTTAGGCGGCTGCCATGTTCCCTATCACTTGCACGGTTGATACGTTTGGTACGTTACTATGATATAGGCCTAAAACTGACTGCAAAGAACAATAATACATTTGATTCGATTTTAAGTTGCTGACTGACTACGAGATTCTGGCGAATATGACTAAAAAATTTGTATTTATATATTTTTATTTCTTAAAAGTAAAACAAAAGCTGAAATTATCCGGGAAAGCGCCATCCCCCCGGATACTCTTCCCCCAAGCTACTACCCCCTCCCCACCCTCCTCTGAAACAATATACTGACCTACAAATTATTTCATAGCGGTTGATTTTAGTTTTACTGTACCCATTATGTTCCCACAGATGGCACTATCACGTAATCAACGTAACTTTGTTCGATACGCTTATTTACGGCGTACTTCTACTAAGTCTACTAAATATGAAACGTTACTGCATACATTATTCATATTACTCCTATTTCATATGGAATAGGCTACTCGGTGTTACTAGTTGGGCTACCTAATAGGATAGTATCGTGTGGGTCGTTGAATATCAGCCATCTGATGTTTGAACTCCCACTTGTCTGTCGAGTTGTTCATACTTCTTTAAATGAAGTCGATCTGTCTTTTCCTGTTGTCCTTGAGTATACTAGGTCAAGTAAATGAATTATTGGTAACGTATGCAATACAACTTGTTAGACACGAGCGTGGAATGTCCACTATTCTATAAAATGTCAAGAGATATCTTGGGATTCATGCAGCGACAGCATTTGCATATACGACACTCCGTCGGCCTGCCCAGTCGAGCTTCACTACACTCACTGTCGTCTGTTGATTGCAGGGTAAGTACAGTTAACCCGCGCAGGCGTCAAACAGGGTAGTGTCACATTTCGTGGGTTACACCCTCCCCCCCCCCCCGGGCCCAAGTCTACCTCACATCGACATGTATGAAATATTCACACGTTGTTCCAATTTTAACACGTTTTATACAGCGTTCCTGCGAAACCCAAAAGGTTTATTCCCTGATAAGATTAACGCGCTTTATGTAGTGGGCACTATTTTCATAAAGAGTATAACTCGTATAGAGTACGCGTGATAAAAAAAAAAATAACCAAACACAAAGCAGTTTGCGTTTCGTTGGTCTTGGTTAGTTTGATGGCGATGTGCGAAACACGTCAACCGTGTAATATCTGTGGTAGTGACCCTTAAACTAGTTTGGGGGAAGAATTATTACTTTTCTCAGAACCACACATTATGTCGCGCGTCTGCACAAATGTCCCAAAGGAACAGTACAGGAAAGCACACAATTAGTTAGACCAGAGGATGTGTTATGTGGATCTATAAATAACACATCCCCTGGTTCGAGGAAAATCAATAAAGTTTTTCTCTGACACCGTGTATATTACAACATGTTATCAGTTGCAATTTAAGCAACGACTCGTGTTAGTTTTTTATAAAGCCGAACAAATCATTACAGTAAAACATTGGACTTTATTAGCAGTTATATAACACTAGTTTTCACCGAAAGTTTGAAATGTGTCAAAAAGCACTGCGACTAATTATCTGGAATTATTCTCCATCCTGTGGATAAAGTAGCATATACCAGTAGGGACCACCCAAAGCGCAAATCTCGCCAACCCGTTATTTTCTTTCGCAGTTCTTAGTTATTTCGTTGAAAATTTCATACCAAAAATAGCCTAAAAGCATACAAGTGTATATTTGTTCATTACGGAGCGAGCATGTGGATCGATCTTGTATCCTCGCCTCAATTTGTTGTCAAAATTTAATACGTTCCCTTTCTTCAGCTGGTTTATTTTATTATTGATTACACCCAGAAGTCATTATTGATTTACAAGTCACGCCAGTGACATCTCCATCTGATATGACCGTATTATCCCACAAACTTCCGGAAATATGTGACATTTCTTGTTTGCAAGAATCTGCGCCAATATTTGACAAGAAACGTGAAGCCTTCACTTATCAAAGTTATTCATATCTTCAGCTATCGAATGGCAAGGATGTGGGAAGGGTTTAGGGGAGGGGGGGGGGGTTGATGGAGATGAAACATTATGCCAAGGTGTACCAGCGCGCAAACACTGATATGCTCCCCAGCCTCAATCCTATTTCGATCGGACTGTTAAGAACTCGCGAGCGAGTGCAGTGCCACGTGAATTTAATGTGTAGCCCATATTGCGGGTGGCTTCGTCGCCATTAGGAAACTTCGCCCTGGACTAAGATGTGATATTTCTATACAAGAAAATGCTATAACAACATTCCAAGCAAGATACACCAGTCTCTTGAATATTTTCAGTTTCAGTGGGATCTCTGCATTTTGTTTTATTTAAGCCATCGTAGGGACAATTTAAGGTTGTGGGGAAAAGGTTTGAATTTTAAATTACGGCCATGAAATGCGTGCTTAGCATTCTATCTTGGAAAACCGACAAACGAATAATTGTTTTTCTTGATGAGAGACAACTATATAGTTTTATCCTTTTCACGCTGATTTGACGAATTGAATTTTAGACAAACGTTACCTCAGACGCCGTGAATGGTCTCTGTATGCATCACTAGTCCGTCGTCCGATATAGAGCAGGATGATGATCCAGGAAGGAAGTATTTATGGGACTGGTATTATAAATGGTTATACCGGTTCCCTCTGCAAACATCGACTGAGGGAGGGAGGCGGGCAGACATTTAATCTACTTACCCAATGCAACTCTTGCTGCCGTGGCCTCGTGGTTTATCCAGAAAGACACCCACGAGAGAATGACGAGGAGGATCGAGGGCAAGTACGTCTGGAGGACGAAGAAGCCGATATTCCGGCGGAGCCGGAAGCTCAGTGAAAGACGCGGGTATGCGCCTACGAAATGAGAATGGAACGATGTAAGGAAAAATAACTCAAGATTTGGCATAATTACCGGTATACTAAATAAAACAGAGGCGCTATGTTTTCTCTCATATTCTTGACGCGATTTATTTCATATCCACATTTTTAAATTCTTGCCTTACGGTAACCCACCCACACCCTTGTTTTTTTTTTTTTTTTTTACACATGAGTGTTTGTCCAATGCTAAAAAAAACTAAACAAAGCGAAAACATATATGACTAGCATTTGAAAATGATGCATTTCAGTTGGTCTGAATGTTAGCCTAATGGCGTAGTTTGTATCGTTGCACCCGGCGCCATAATGCACCAATTCCTTCTATGTCTGGAAAGTAAATAGAAGGATACGGTACCGTACCTCGCAATGATACGAGGTCTTCTCCAAAACGTGACACAACATTGAACCACTTAGAACCCACATCTGTTCTTTATCTATGTACTGTTCTCTGTTATAGTTTGCAATATTAGATGACTAAGTCAGGAGTAACAATTTTAACACCACCTTCATGGAGAGTTGCACCCACGGGGAACACCGCCAGGGGTTGGCATCCAACATCATGGGGGAAGTGTTATCAGGCAACAAGTTGCATCGACTTCTGGTCTATACTCGGATGTGGTTTCTTTCGCAAACTCTGTTCCTTTGAATACCACGCGTGGGTAAATACTTCATGTAAAACCACCTCACATATAGGATATATTCTAGTATAGACTTAGATATCGGTACATTATATTTGAGGTCGTCTTTCATGAAGTACATACCATGTGTGGTATTGTTCTTGACTCTTATCTCTGTCATAGCAAGTGTTGTTGTGACAGAGATAGGGGAAAACAAAACTAACCATCTCAACTTGCGTGTGCTCGCTCCAAGTATTTAACTCATATATAAGTTGCTTTAAGGGAAGCTGCACCGGGTGCTTACACTTGACACGGGGTTAATCACATAGTTACCGCAGACTGGAGGTCTGTAGTATGTAGCTATGGGGTTGTACTACAGCTTCAATAGAATAACCGATTGTCTAAATATACATCATCTATAGCTGATAGCATTTCACGTTAGAAGTAAGGGGCTAGCGAACTATGAGGTTGCTATTTTCGATATGCACATTTCAGTGAAAATTAATGTAAATATTTAAAACCCGTTATACATTTGACCGATTCCATAATTCCATTACAGGTTCCATAATTCCATCGTAAGTTCTCGAAAGAAGCTACTGGGAAATTGAGATTGGATTATCCCCCACTGCAAGCGTAGGCGTCTCGTTCGGTCAGCGGATTTACCAGAAACTTCAATCAATCTTACCCGATTCAAAAGAGATGTTTCTTGCGTTGAGCTCATATCCTAACAGACCAAATTGGGCTAGCTCTACGTTCTCTACGCCCTCAATTGAGTCTGCGCCATATTGCCACGTGAACGTGATGTCGTCAGTAGTGTAACCGTCTGACGAGCGATGGAATAGAAGCAGGAAGTTTGTCGAAAAATGCATTTAATTATCAAAATTGGATTATCAAATGTACAAAATAGGAGGAAAACACTAAATGATGAGAACATTAATAGTCTTCGTTGTGTACGTTGGTGGGCAAGTGTCCTCCAACAGAGCCCTGTACTACGCATTACGTGGCACTACACAAGTCCAATGGCCTCTTGGCATTAACAGTCCGATCGAAATAGGAATGGAGCTGGGAAGTGGATCAGTTATGTATTTGATACCGTGGCTTATGCTGCCGCTGTTTGGTTTAGAGCCCAGGTCCTTTCTTGTGTTGGTTTTCATTAAAAAAAAGAGCAAGTGTCTTACGCAGATGGCTGAAACAAACGCACAATACCGATATGTGCGCGTCACAGTTTTCACAACTTTACATGTTGCTAATAGCGCGAAACATGTTCTGCACTTTTCATTCGGGTCTCTGGTCGGTCACAGAACAGTAATTGAAAGAACAAGAACAAGAAAGAAGCAAAGATTGAATATCGTGCAAAATTTGATTATACCAACCATGAGGGAAAGTGCGTTTCGCGAATTTGTTTTTTGGGGAAGTATACTTACAGCTTTCAATCTCCAAGGTACAATTTTGTTCGTCCATTGGGTAGTATCGTAGGTCCATCATACATGCTGCCACGGTGGTCATTCTTGAAAAGAAGATTCAAAATAAAAGAATGACCAGTTTAACGTATCATGGCAGTTAGTAAGTGAACCACATTATTTCATGAAGAATATAGAGCTATATATATAGGCCTATATATAT
>JAODAG010044338.1:0-17220 GCA_027574785.1 Orphnurgus asper | reverse complement strand
GTAGGGTGAGATTCAGAGGATGCTATAGTAGGGTGAGATTCAGAGGATACTAGTAGGGTGAGATTCAGAGGATGCTATAGTAGGGTGAGATTCAGAGGATACTAGTAGGGTGAGATTCAGAGGATGCTATAGTAGGGTGAGATTCAGAGGATACTAGTAGGGTGAGATTCAGAGGATGCTAGTAGGGTGAGATTCAGAGGATGCTAGTAGGGTGAGATTCAGAGGATGCTAGTAGGGCTAGATTCAGAGGATACTAGTACGGTGAGATTCAGAGGATACTAGTAAGGTGAGATTCAGAGGATACTAGTAGGATGAGATTCAGAGGATACTAGTAGGATGAGATCCAGAGGATACTAGTAGGGTGAGATTCAGAGGATACTAGTAGGATGAGATCCAGAGGATACTAGTAGGATGAGATCCAGAGGATAGTAGTAGGGTTAGATTCAGAGGATACTAGTAGGGTTAGATTCAGAGGACACTAGTCGGGTTAGATTTAGAGGATACTAGTAGGGAGGGGGAATTGCGCAGCGACCGTGTTGGCATAGCGGGCAAATTTAGAGGTGGCCAGGGGTTGTCCCCCTCCTAAAAAATTGTTTGCAGAACGGGTACTTGAACGAACGAAAATGGCGTAAGTTTGCAACCGCGGAGTGAAGTTTTTAAAAAATATCTCCAGCGGGAGACTGCAGAACGATACTTTTCTCTCCCATATTTGTTCTGGGAGGGCGACCGCCCCCTCCTTCAGATCTGTGATCTGCTGCACTTATGCTAGAAAGTGTTAGGCTATCTTTACTTTAAGAAAAAGAGAAAGAAGAAACATGTTTCCAATCTGACTGTTGCATGCTATAGGACTAGTGTCGAAGGCAAACCATAATGTCACGTTCACCATCTGCAAATGCTGCTGCTGGTGGCTGGATTTTTGCAGTCGCCGTTATCCCACCATCATCCCTTCTGTCTGGCGCATGTCGGCCATTTCGGGGAAGAAGGAAAAAAACCCGCTTGGAACAAGCCACAAGAACAATAATATGCTCACAGAGTCGTGAATGTCGACGACCAAAAAATACGAACCGACAATTTTATAAATGTTTATATAAAAAAAAAGAAATATTTCCTATCCAAAGGAAGACCAGATATCAGTAGGGTCTGAAATAAGTCCGGCGACAATAAAAACATAACACGGGGTTGACAAACAATTACGTTTCAAACTGTCAAAAACAATCCGAGCGTGTGTCGAAGGCTTTAAAAACAAGCAGGAACAAGAAACTTGTAGCTTTTCCTCCGGTCTTCGCACCCAGCATCTCGTCCTGGAAGAGAGCGACGTATGGCTTTTAACGGTACGACCTCGTTAGGTTTTTAACCCAATCAAAATTTTATGAAGTACCGACCACCAACTTCCTAACTGTTTTTCTCGCAGCCCCTCCCTCCCCCAAATCATTCCGAGGCGACCCGTCAAACGTTAAGGCAGTGATGACAATTATCTACTCTCTCACACCATTTGAATTTTTTTTTCGATAATAATAATAATCCATTATTGACCAATCCAGCAAGCCAATCCTTTTCAGAACATGAGCTGGCAGGGGTCAGAGCCTAAATACCAACCACCACCACCGCCTTCTTCCCCCTCCCCCTCACAAGAAGTCTGTTAAAGTCGGCGTGGCTTTTACCGGATTTCCGGCACACTAGCGTAGGCTGCTCCGCTCACGAAGGGTCGATTTTTGTAGTCGCTCGACTTTTTAACGAGAAACATCGACAGAAATGTCGATCTTGCAGGGTGAATGTAGGCGCGGGCAACGTGTATTTTGCTTTCTTTCCAAGAAACTTTTAAAGTTTTAATGTTAACCAACAGCTGATACGATTAAAACTAAATAAAAATAAATATAAAAAAAGCGACAACCTCGTATCAACGGCAGATTCCATGGCATGGAAATAAAATCGAGAATCAATTTTCGCAGGGCCCTCGGGGGATGGAAGAAAATCGACAAATCGCCGGCCAGAGGTCGTATCAAATTCGGTGCCTGTCGATTATCGACGACGGCCATGAAAAAGAAAGGGGTCTTTTGTCCCAACTTCCTAGCAGATACTCGGGGGGGGGGGGAAATACGCGGCAAAGGCAAGACAAACGCACGGGCAGTGACGGCAGTCGGAACTCGCAAAGATAACGTCTACCGACGTGTCAACTTTAAAAAATCAAGCGGCCCATGAAATGCGGGAGATTATAAAAATTTTTAAAATAACAGACGACCTTATTACCGGCATAACTCTCCCCCGAATCACCGTCATCGATATCGAAAACTTTTCATCCGCGGAGTTAACGGCATATACCTCATTCCCCGAAATTAGGCGACGAGCGACCTTTTCCGAGAACTCTATATCTAAATCCTTACAAAAAGCACAATTGTGAACTGCCTTAGATTAAAGCTTGATACAAGATTTTTTTTTTTTTTTTTACATCTTCTTTTCATGAGTATATTTAAAAGGCTATTCTTAATAATAATACATCACATACACCAGAAGGACATTCATTAAATATGCATACCTTTAAAAACTATCATTCATTAATATTCATGTGCTATTTAACATATTCAATTGTGCAGTATTTTTACTATTACAATAAAGGAAAATGTTGCTCGATTCGATATATACACCATAATGTACTGGAAAGAACAGCCAGCCCCTGTTTGGTTGCTGCTGCTGCACAGCGTTAATCATGGTAAACGGCTCGTCGCCTTCGTTAAATAGCCTTCACACTGATAAATTTTAACAAATCCCCTCCCTCCCCCAAGAGAAAAGAATGGGGGAAGGGCGAGTCGGGGCTAAACAAATAGCTCACAGGTTACAGCGTTTATCGTCTCCTCCGATCGCGTTCGACGTGACACGCAGAGCAAGCAACTACGACCACCACTACTACTATATACTACTGCTACTATTTTTATCCGTAAGTTTTTCCACTATTTCCAAGCGTTTTCGATAATACACATGAAGGGTTACGTACGTGAGAGATGCCACACATTCCATGAGGACGAGTGATGAACGAATAGGACACAATGGCATAATAAACGTCTATGTTAAACAAAAACAAAAAAAAAGGAAAAAAAAAGGGGGGGATGGGGACACTTCATGACCCCTCCCTCCCTCCGTCACCATACCAACTTCCTCCTCCACAGGCCAAGCGCTGCACCGCGTCCGTACCAGCGCCGTCGTCCTCTCCGCCGCAGGTCGATCGTCGACCCTCGAACCAGAATCAAAACCCTCCTCTCTCCTCCGTCCCTCTCTCTCTCTCTCTCGCTAGCTTAAGCACCCTACGAGACCGGCGCGTTAAACCGGCCGACGGAAACCCCCTCCGACAACCTTCAAAAACGTTCCGTTGTTTTTTTGTTTGTTCTTCCCCCCCCTCCACTGACGTCCACGAACCCGCCCGGAGGATATATTTTAATCAAATCTGCTTCGACGGCCCGGCTCGCACAAAAAACAGCCCCCCCGCTCGCTCGGTGAGACCCCCCTCCGCCGGGTCCTCTTACTGGCCGCCGTTGAAGGAGCGGTGCATGTGCACGTTCTGCCACTTGCCGTCCTTGCGCTGCCACACCCGCGACTCCTCGCAGCGTTCCGTGACGGCGATGCCGCTCCTGTAACGGGGTGAGAAGGGAAAATATATATAAATGGAAAGAATAATATTACCAAATGTTTCTTCAAAGATTTGAGTGGGTCATTTGACATTGCATCCCACAACTGATTCGCCGAGTCAAACAATGCAACACTAACGACCCCCGTCAATTAACCACCGAGCCCTCCTCTAGAAAGCGAGCGTTACAGACCTTCCACAAGGTCAACGTAAATCGGAGGGGTGCTTTATGGGCGCGAGGACGCAAAGCCAAAGCTTGTTCCACCCACAAACGACGCCCACTCAAACGCTTTTTGTGGGATATAATTATGAGATGAAGTTAATTTCGCCACTTACTTGTCAATGTACTGGTTTAGCCGGACGTAGGCGATGGAGGCCGCATCCTCTCCGAGAAGGTGGACGAAAGGGTTGACGATCGTCGTGTTGGCCGTTCTACAGTTCTTTTTCAAGACTGGGGGGGGGGGGGGGCCGAAAAATCGCCGATAAAAAAACAAAGTCAGAAGAAAATAGATAGAAGCAGCCAATCTGCCCGGCCATACTGCTAGAATATTGTAAAATACTTTTCTGCCAGAACAAAAAAAAATAACCCGGAAAAAGCTGCCTCCCCCTCCCACCCTCTTTCTCGTGACGAGTTCACTGGAAGATCCAGGATATCAAAATAGGGTGAGGTGAGGGTGGGGGGGTTTTGGCACAAATCAAGAATCAATGTCATGATTTTTCACAGAAAGGGCGAGAACGCCAAAAACAAATTACGCCAATTACGAGTCGGACCGTCACATATGTTACTATCCCTAGTTTTGAAATCGGTGACTATGGCAGTAGAAACGCGCAGGATCAACAGGGGTTGTAGTCTGAATATCTGACGGTGGGACGTCCTGGTAGAGTCATCCCAGCAGGAAGCTGTCATCTAATGACAGCTCGTCCTAGTAGGACGTCCCGGGAGGTCGTCCTAACAGGGAGACACATCTAATAGTCATCTACATGGTATTACAGAATGTATAACAAATATAACATGGTATAACAAATGACGTGAGGCTGTTCTTACATCGTTAACCTGTGGAACTGTCATCTAAGGGCAGGACGTCCTAGCAGGACGCTGCATCTAATAGTCTCCTGGTCTCATGACGGTCTCGTAGAAGAACAGACGCTGCACGCTGATCTTACATCGTTAACCCAGGGAGCTGGCATCTAACGACAACTCGTCAATGGGGTCGTCCTAACAGGGAGATACATCTTATAGTCCTCTACCTGGTATTACAGAAGAACAGATGATGCGCACTGATCTTACATCGTTAACCTGTGGAACTGTCATCTAAGGGCAGGTCGTCCTAGCAGGGAGCTGCATCTAACAGTCTCCTGGTCTCGTAGAAGAACAGACGCTACACTCCATCTTACATCGTTAACCCAGGGAGCTGTCATCCAATGACAGCTCGTCCTAGTATGTCGTCCCGGGAGGGGGAAGCAGGGGAAATTTCCCACCCCCTCCCCCCATTTTTTGGTAGTGGAAATTTTGTCAGATGTAACTTGGAAGGCCTGGGAAGTGTCATTTCCGGCAATCTGCGAGACTTTTTTGTCAAAAATGTCCTTTGTACGCTCTGCGCCAACCGACGGTCCCGCTACGCTTAGATAATATGAGGCGTCTGCCCAGTTGGTAAATTATGATTCTACACCCCCCCCCCCAATCACAGCAGCCTAGCAATGACCCTGAGCCAGAAGCAGCCATTTTGAATGGGGGGGGGTGCATAAGACTATTATGGGAGAGGCATTGGTAGGAGCTGATATTCTTTAACATTGATTACATTAATTGATTAAGACGATGTTCTTGAATACATTTCAACCTGAGGAAAAAGTTTTAAAAAAAATATAAAAAAATATATAAATAAAAATACAAAAATACATCACTAAAGAATGACAGTTAATTTAACTTTATTGTACTGTTACGTTATCGGTCGTGGTGTTTACGGTTGTAACATTTTAACTTATCCCAGGAGCGTAATAATTTGAAGGAGTTATCAGTCAGCTGGAAACTACTGGCCTATGTATTTTGCTTAAAGTGACGTAAAGGAAAGTGCACGTGTAGTTTCAATCCGGTTTTGACCAGCTCTATGTGGAATTGTTGCCTTCCGTGCCGTCGCCACACCTATATACGGTCACGTATGATCCCTGACCTCCATGTAGTACACTACACAATACAATACTACGATATGTATCACTACGGCCAAGGCCCGTGACACCGACTTGGGCAGAAAGTTCACATGGCAAAATTGTCCATCCTGATGTTGTCAAAACAATTAAAATCAGCTGTGCTACTGTCACAGCTGCGTCCTGTTTGGTTTCCATAGCTAGATGAAGACATAGCTACCCCTGCACACATACACTAGCGACAGCTAAATCACTCTTTCAAACACTATCCCGGTACAGGGGACACCATCTCCACGCAGAGACGCATTCCAAGCTGTGTCCTGTTGGTTTTCTATAGCTATACGAAGACATAGCTACCACTACCCACATAGACACATCGATACACTAGCAAAGCGTAAATCACTCTTTCAAACTACCCCGGTACAGGGGACAACATCTCTGCACAGATGCATTCCGAGCTGTGTCCTGTTGGTTTTCCATTGCTAAGCGAAGACATAGCTACCACTACCCACATAGACACACTAGCGACACCTAAATCACTCTTTCAAACTACCCCGGTACAGGGGACATCTCTGCGCAGATGCATCCCATAGCTTTGTCCTGCTTTTTCCGTAGCTAGATGACGTAGCTACCACTGCATACATAGTCACATTCCATAGCTGTGTCCTATAGCTATGTCTCCCTAAATGGGTTTCCATAGCTAGACTTGGAGTAACTACCAGTGGGTCTACTCTATTGACAACACTATATCTCGAATTCCTACTACAATCAGTGGTGTACAGTGTGCCCTGTAATATTTATTTCTTCACCTGACAAAATGTCAACTTTGCAGTGAATGAAAATGTGAAGAAAAAAAAATTGGAGTGCTATGATTTGAGTAATAGGTTCAGGTAATGAGTTCATAATTTGCCAGACGATTAATTATGAGAAATAAAAAAAAGTTACAGCTTAGTGTACCCTATAACTTTCAATATGCTAATTTAATCAAAATAACAAGAGTGCAGGTCATAATACAGTCAAGACTAATTGGCAATTCATATGAACAGAAAAGTCATTGTCCACTCTCTCTCTCTCCACCCTGCCTTCCCCCTCCCCTAACATAAAATAGTTGAGGTTCAGACACCAGTACACAATGTACAAAGCAATGGGCGCAGAAATGGATTCATATCATAATGCACAAATGTTTAAAAGTTAACATCCTCTTTCAAACATGTAAACAGCACTGCAAAACAGTTACCTTTGCAAAAGAAAATTCCCACTAAAAGTAAAGATTTATGCTTGATGTTCTTTAACAATTCATGACATCTCATCCTATGTAGTACACTTATATTTTTATGTTCAGAATCAAATTTGAGTTGGTACCCAACTCATCTTCATTGGATGAATGTACAATCTATGCGTTTTGAGTTGGTATTATTATGACAAACACCGACCACATTTTCATTGGATGAATGTACAACCTAAGCACCTTTGGAGTGGTATTATTATGATAAACACCCACCTCAGCTTCACATACGACGGTTTGTCACAGATTTACACATCACAGTGATCCTGTGACGTCACAGATTTACACATGACAGTGATCCTGTGATCCATGGGCTGCTGATCTCATCTCCAGGTCACAACTATTCCTATATATATTATCATTTAACCGATTTGGCAGGGAAAAAACCTTTAAACCTACACATTGATGTAACAATCGCATACTTTGCCTTTGAAACACTGTACTTTCAAGTCAATTAACAAACAGCCTAACAGAACCATCTCTCACAGGGTGATATCTCTTCCAGCGGCAGTATCGCATGGCTTGCTAATCGAGATGCAAAAAAGGTGCTACGTCGCACATTCGCTTTGGGTACCGAGAACCATCGATTTAGCGATCAAAGCACCGAGGGAGAGCTAGTATTGATCGAAAGCTACACCGGACCATTCATCGTCTGTTCTGCTTTCCCTACCTCAGTGCTAATTGCTACTTCTGCCTCTCCTCCCTAGATAGATGTTCGCTTAAAGCGTACTGGTTCCAGAGGTTTGTCCTCTACCGAGAGAGAATATGTACCTTGAAATATGCGAGCCCAAACGTCCGCTTCCTTCGCTTGAATTCTTCACTTACAGTACCTGTCAGCTTTCATTTTCTCCCTCCTGTAAAGAATAAAACCAGAATATGCAGAATACGCATCGAGGTTCAGAAGCCCTAAAATCATATTATACGAGATATTTCGTCATGCACGTCCTTGACAGTGTGGTTTTTTTTTTCTACATCTCTCCACTCCCCCTTATCAAACGATTTTTATGTCATTATATCTCGTTTAAACAATTCTGTTTTGTCCGTAACTTCTGTGTACATATGAGAAATGAATTTGAATCGACTTGAAATGAATTCCTATGCTACGTGGCCATAACTCCGCACATGCCGCACCATATGCAATGTACCCCCCCCCCACCCCCGTAATATGCAAGATGTAAGATCCATCTAAACCTTCCCAAAAGAAACTTGCAAACACTACTCCTGACAACGGAGGTGCAATCATTACACTTCACTCTTATCTGATATAAATATCACAAGACCTCAAAGCGACTACAAATAACATTAAAACAAAACAAAAAATGTGTGACAACCGTGATCCCGCGTCCTATTTCAGCATTCTGTCGAATCACCTTGATTTGTTTTGCTGGTTCTTTTTCAGCTAGAGATAATATCAACAGCCACGGTAGGTTTGCAGAGATAACATCACTGGTTACTTAAAGGAACCTCACAGCAAGATGACTTAACGGGGGGGGGGGGGGTTAGGATCTTACTCCTGTCTTAAAGACCCTACCTCGTCACATAAAACAAAAAGTTCTCAATTTGAATTTCTCAAAAATTTACTGTATGCAATGTCTTACTGATATAATTCAAGATACAATGATAAATTCCATCTATTTAAAACCAAAAATATTATAAATATATTATATAATACTATAATACATACTGTATTAAATATGTAAAATTACAATTTGACGGAACATGCCCACAGCAATAGACCAACAAACGCCTTCCTCGGAGAAAATAACGACCACACAAAAAATATAAAACACTTACAGTTTCTGTTCAGAAGGTAAGAAAAAGTTACACAGCCTACCTTTTGCAATTTGAAAGCAATGCACCCATTGTTACCAATACCCCTTCCACAAAACAGGGGGGACCTTTAAAGAATTTAAACCCCCTGGTTTACTCACTTTGACAAATTTGGCAAAACATAAAAACAATAAAATTTTCACCTGGACATTCCTTCATTATCTACATACTGCTTTAAAAGCACACTCATGAATATTCATAAAGTTGCCTTTACCTGTCCAGCAGTGCCTCGTGCAGGTTTCCGTCCGTCCTGGCCTTGACTAAGATGCCACTGTCGTTTTGGTTGATTCGGACTCTCCGGTCCTGCCAACTCTGGTTTTGCTTGCTGGTGGTAGAAGAGATCAATAGGGAAAACAAATTTACCGAGTACGATTCGATTAGTTTTGGAACCTGGATTAGGGTGAACTTTAATTGTAAAACCTATTTGGAAAATCATATGCTTATTTGCTTATTATAGGCATTAGTTACATATAAGTAGCCAATAGAACTATTTATGAATGTTTACCGAGATAAAACTATTCATAAATGGTCAAGTATGCTTAGAGGGCGACATTTATGAATGTATTCGTGAGGGGAGGAAGCATTGCACGGATTCTGTGAATTACTATCTTTATAAATAAAGAGATAAAATCAACTCGGTTTTAACAAATAACAAAATTTAAACAAAGGAGACTAACTTAGTGATGTTTGTTAAGTCCCAACCAAACTTTGGACAGTCTTTATTTCTAAGTCTACATGTAACCCATCTGGTGTGGGGCTTGAAGCCCCCCCCCAAATGGTCCACTATGGCCATATTGGACCTGTTACCAAGTTGTGGTTCTTCCCCACCGAGCCTCCCTCTGTTTTAAGAAAGTAATTCCACTTCCTGGAGTCATCTGAGAATGACCAATTGGGATCTACCAAATCCTGCCGGCAAAAACCTCGAAAATTTTCCCGGGGGCCCTTTTTGGCCAAGAAAGAAAACGACTGTCCCTGCTCCCTCCTACATTAGGAAACATGAGAAGAGGGGGGAATACCGTTGACACCGATACGACACCTGTGCCGTACCGGTCTTCCACCCAAACCGTCGAGGGGACGGACTTACACGTGGCTGAATTCGCAGCTGTCCACGTCACCCTTGTCGATGACCGGCACGTCGTCCTTCTCCTCCTTGACCAGGGGCGCGTTACATCGAATCTGCCGGGGGGGGGGTAGGACAGGGTAGAGTTACTAGGCGGCAAACTAGGAGGTAAACTTAGAGAGCGCCATCGATGCTTTTTTCACCCACGGATAGCTTCGACGACGATTTACGGATAGAGAGGATGAATCCAGTGTAGAAAAGTATAGACTAATGATGGTTCACACATTGGGTTATAAATAACATAAATTTAGGCAATATTTCAAGTATGTTCATATAGTACATATATGTCGACCTTTCGTGACCTTTGATGGATGGCCTTTTCGAACGCCAATTTTTGCGTGGCGACTAGCATCGGGGGGGGAAAACTTTTAGAAAATGGCAATGTGACACAACTATGGGCTTGGCTACGTCGCTGGATTACAAAGAAGCGTTAACGTCGTTAATCTAAATTGGCAGACGTGACGTGGGTGTTTGATGAGAGAGAGAAGGCATCGCATCATTTTTGGACCAAAATCTAAATAATTGTAATTAATAATAAAGTATTGTTTCGACCAGAGTAGCAGCTATGGCACCCACGGCGATATTTTTTGCCGATCAAACGTTTAGTCGATATAGGCCAAACGTCTGCCCGATCCGATCATCGGTCAAACTCAGCTTGTCCTTGGCACAGTTGATGTCAGAGGGAATAAAGTTTGTAGAACCACAAGCCAGACCGTTTTGCTTTTTTCGCCTTTTTCGCCTTTTTCTGGAGGATCACCTCGCAAATGACATGACCTTCCTTCTACGTTTAGAGGCTAACCATTGGAGGTACTATGCTCTACGGTAGTTGGGCTTAGATCCTATGGGAATTAGAAAAAAAGTTTTCCATTCGAATCGAGCAAAGAGTTTTGAACCCCCAGACCGGCGGAATAATGGACCGCGCTCGCGTTACGGGCCACTTGCACCTACGTTTACGACTTCTTCGCTGGCCGCCGTTCTGCTCGTAGCCACGATGTCCCCGCCCTCGTTGCACGAAAGGAAGCAGCTGTTGCCGGTCATGACCGCAGTTTTACCCTTTGAACAAAGGAATGTGTTTTAAAAAGAATTTTTTAATAGGTTTTTTTTTTAATAGGGAGTCGAGAAGCAGTAGAGCTCTCAGGAGGGGACGTAGAATGTAGGAAGAATTTCTTCTCGCAGAGAGTCGTGGATGAGTAGGATTCTCATGGATTCGGTCCTCGGCTTTCGGGGGGGGTCATTTGATGACCCTTTTCTTGCTAAGGAAAAGATGGATATGGGAACGATCACAATTTATTTGCACTAATAGCATAAAGAAAGAGACCGAATCATCATCAGAAAAAGAACTGACGTATATGAAGGAGCCATTGTCATCGTCACATTAAAAATAATCATATTATCATCATAAAAATTAATTTTCAGCATTTTCAGCTTTTTCCTTCCTCACAATCACGATGAATGAATGATGAAAAATCCCTCCTGAAGCCTAAATCTCCTAAACTTCGGAGAGTTTAATTTTCGAGCCATATCCCATGAGAAATAAACTAGAGTAATTTTAACACGTTGCCGGCTTAGTGTGGTGTTCCTAAGTCGAGTTTCTCGACTAAGACTACATTTCACTGGAATACTTAGTGATTACGACGTGCATGTTTTTTTTCTTGCATGTGAATATTTTTTTCTCAGTTTACTGCGAAGATCCTTTGGATTCTTGTTCGCTAACTTGGCACTACCAATTGCGATGAAAATTTCCTCAAGCATTTTATAAAGTATAAAGAAATCCAAGCTGTCAGCCTGGTCACCGGAGCTGACCCTCACGTCGATGCACTCCAGATCGCACGACACCCACACGGTTGTTTGCAGCTCACCTCTTGAAAGACGGGCTCAAACAGCTCTCTGGGTCCCATCGCGTCCGATATGCCCACCAGCCGGCTTTTGGCGTCGACACCCAGGTATTTTCCGTAGCCCGACTTGAGGCCGAATTTCCTCTCCGACACGGGAATGACGGAAAACTGCTCCGGCGGCGAAGGTTCCTCGCCAGCTGTGGGGGGGAAAAAATACGATAGAAAGTGAAGTTATACGAAGAATTTACCGGACGAAATGAACGACACCCTAGAGGAGATGGACATGGGGAGGGGGCAGGCAGGGGATCCTTGCACTTATTGCAAAACATGTGTATCCTATGAGGAAGGTACAAGAGATGTACGAAACACCCGGCAGGGATTCCTCCAGTTTGGTGGATTACTAACTATGCATTAAGATGCCCTCTTTAAAGGGTTGTGCATCACTAAGATCTGTTTTTATATGACTGCTATGTTTTGCATATTTCCCCCCCCCTCACCTCAAGCTCTCCCTCGTTCCGGAGCATATGCCCAAAAGAGAGCATGCGGCGAATTCAAACGAAGGGAAATTGATATCAAACAAATCTGTCGAAGGAAAAAAATCGTTAGAAATATTTCCATCGAGGAACTCTTTACAAGATCGACGAGTCAATGGCTGGACGGTTGTGACCAGTGATTCAGCTGGCTGGCTGGCTTCGTTAATGCGAGATTCAGGAACGGTTGGCTTGAGGGAGGGCGTCTAATGGAAGGGTGCTCCCCTTTAAAAAGTAAAGGATTTGGAATGGAGCCTACATGGCAAATGTTGCCATAAAACTTGAACAAAATTTGGTATACATGTAAGTCCCCTAACTTATACATACTCATGTATATATTCCTATGTGAGATGGTCTTAGATGAAGAATATACCCAAAATTTACCATGTAAAATGAAGCATGACTCCTTGTTATGTTAATACATTATGCAACTAAACAATGTCATTTTTTTAACGTTTACATCATTTAAGTAAACATGCATGTCCGACGTTAGTAACTAATGAAAGTTACAGTAACCTGCCTGTATACTAATGTTTAAGCCTGACTATTCATATCCTAACACAGTAGGTCTATGTAACATTGGTACGACGACCGCAGGCCTAATGGTGAATAATTAAGGTAATTATTGAAAACAGGAAAATATGGCAATACCTTTATCACAGAGTGACACTGTCGGAAAATATGGATCACACTTATTTGTCAACTATACTTTAGTTTAGAACACTTAGTTTAGTTGATTACGCAAAAGCAATCCTGCTCACCTTCCGTATGCGGTGCCCCTAAGGTAAAGAGACCGTTGTCCATTGCGTAAATGTACGTATTCTTTCCCATTTCAACAGCAATACTGCCCTCTACTTCTGCAAACATGGACACGCACCACCAGCCTCCTGTGGAGAGATTTAAATTAGATCAATCGTTACCGTTTCATAACACTATTTATAAGGGGAACGAAACGACAGCTCCAACTAAACAGCAAAAAGGGCCTACGAGAGCTTCGAAAGGGGAATGCCTGACGGTGTCGTTTTAATCTTCATAAGATTTGCATCGTTGTACAGTATGGTACAGTCTCTTCGATTTCATGTTTGTTTAAGAGAGAATAAAATCGCCTCCCGTTAAATCCCAAATACAGCATGGAACATGTCAAGTTAATAATTTACAGTGTGTAACATCTGTCATTTAATACAGAGAAACAAAGATACATTAATCGAGTGATGTGATAAAATTTTCCTCGTCTTGGCAAGCTAATCAACTCAGCAAGCTAATCAACTCAGCAAGCTAATCTACTCAGCAAGTTAATCTACTCAGCAAGTTAATCCACTCAGAATGCTAATCCTCCAGAGAACCATTACTACACAACAGTAAAACCTTCTGTCGACCTTTTGCGGCAATCGATTCCAGTGCAAGATGAAATGTAACGTTAATGTAACTTTGTAAGGAACAACTTTATATCGATGGTAATTTAAGTATGGTTATAAAGCCCACCCCCTCCCATATCACTATAGTACAGTACTATCGTACAGTCCCCATACAAACAAGCCATAGTAAGTCTTACCGTGCTGTTCGGCATCCAGTTGCCGTGGATCTGTTTCCTTGTGTTCTAGGTCCAACTTTCGCTTCTTTTTCTTTTTCTTGTGTTTTTTGGAAATTCCGCCACTTTCGGGAAGAGGAAAAACTGACGATCGATTGATCAGCCGACAATACACAACGTTTACGCAATAATAACGTTTCTGTATTAAGCTAAACACACCCTACAATAATATTGCGGTATAATAATATATCGTACCATGCAGTAATATGATAAGCATAAACTAAAGTAATACTGACGGTTGCAGTTTTTGCTGTTTACATAGTTTACATAGTATGCATATACAGTCAGTGATTGGTTACAGTTGTTGTAAATTCAACCTAGTTGACGATTTAGGCACATTTCTCGAAGGTATTTAATAACGTGAGTGTGCATAACAATGTAACACTAACAATGATATTTGCGTCAAAATCAACGTAATTAACGTGTGGGATCATCAGTTATTTCTACTTTTCCTGTAACTTCCTTACTTTGGATTTACTTGCAAACCAGAACAAGGGCCTACTTTTTTCAGTTTGAACGTAACGTATTTAGTGAATTTAACGAGGTTGTAACTGTATTACAACCCTACACTAAATGATCGTGGAACTAAGCTCAACGGTAACACTAACGTTACGGCGCGGGAGCGATACTGTGTTAACTGTTGTTGCGTACAAACAAGTACAACCACACTAAATAATGTTCGTGGAACTAGGCTCCACGCTATAACTATTGTTTCCTTATTACATTTATAGTAACATTGAATTGTGTACGGTAAATCACAAGCTCTTCAACTGAATGTTATGGTAAGGGAGAATTGAATTTAGCTTATGTATACCTTGAACTTGCAGATCCTTTAAAATTTAACTTTCCTTTTCGAACGAAATCGTACGCCGACATTTTGTGTGTGCGAAAACCAGCACAACTTGTAACAACCTTGACAATTATTGCCGACACTGTGGGACGCCAAACTGTCATTGGATATTTTTGTCCATTTCAAATCATCAAATCATATGAAAAGAAATAAACTCGTACGTGAAAACCGACACCGGGGCCATAACATAAGTGGGTCAAACCTCCTGCATCAGCTGCAATGGAAGACGATATGGTACCTGACGGTGTTGAATACCACGTCATCTGAAAGCAGTAACAGCCTATTCTAGTGATCATCTTCGATCATTGCAAAGAATAAATTATATGCTAAAATAAAAAACAATCGCGAAGCACTCGCTCTTTTATTTTTGTCACCATCTCTTAGTAATGTCTGTTTTTTTATTTTCTTTGTATTCTTTATTTGTTCGAGGATCAAAAATAACATAACATGACATGTAAATATGTATATCGTCATGGAGACCACCTTTTTTCCCCTGTAGGCTTAGATTTGTATATAATTATCAATTAACAAATATAGAGTATATATAACATACAGTAACCCCGTACAGTAACCCCGTAACCAAACGTGGAATGTAACATTATATCGTCTTTCTTCAACGGAGACTTCCAGCCCCCTCGTAGATTTAGTAAATGTTAGTAGATTTAGTTAATGCCTTGTGATTTATCTACTAATTACTTTAATTATTACTAATTTTATGTAAATTGTTTCCTAATTGCTTTTTTATGTTAGTTTGTACTGTTGCAGGTGTATGTTAGTGGCTGTATAATGTACTTTGTGTAACCTTAAATGTTAGTACTGTCTTTTAATTTGCAATTACCCCCCCCCCTTCTATACTTGTATTGTTACATATAACAAAAGTTGTTGAATGGGGAATTCATGTCTTTTTGTAATTTTAGGTGTTACCGAGTTGTCAGGATTCATCGGATTCAGTGTTGTTAATGTTTCTCTTTGTTTTTCTGGGTTTACTAACTTATCTATTGTTTTTAATCAGGAGTATTTGCATACCGTAACTTCAAAACTGATTGGGCTATTGAGTTGAAACTTGGAAGGACTCATCTTCAATCAAATTGCAATTTTTCTAATGAAAGAGATGTTCACTATTGATCACAGTTTCTAATTTATTGGCAATTAATTAACTTTTTAATTACATTTATTAATTAGTCAATACCTTACAAGTAAAATTTGTAAAATCTGCTTCATTAGATATATGCGGATTGATACTCTGCTAGTTCCCTGCAATTTTCAGACCATTGGTCAATGCTTTAGTAATCGTACAATCCGTCGAGAGCTGTATTTCATTATCAATTTCATTTGGGTCTCCGATCCAATAATTACGTTGCAGCATATATCTTACAATATTCTTGAAAGAATTATTTTAAAGATTCACAAGACAATAACTAATTCTACTAACATTTACTAAATTTACGAGGGGGCTGGCAGTGTTGTTGTCGAGTCCACAACACCCGAGACCAAGACCGAGTCCCTTGGATCCGAGACCAAGTCGAGTCCGAGTCTAACTCAATCCGAGTCCAAGTCGAGTCACCGAGTCCAGCAAAATCATTCAGTCAGAACATCGCCAGTATTTTATTTTGTACACAGTACTAGTATTATTCAAATCATGTAACACTAAACATTATATACGGTATACAATACAGTTAGAGGTTAATGGTTTTTCACTTGTTATTGCACAGTGTCTTAATTAGAAAACGTTGAACAAGATTGAAGGCTGACATAAAAGTACATGTAGCCCATGCATAAATTACATAAATTATGTTGATTATGTAAACATAACTTATTAACGTTAAAATAATAGTTCAGAGGTAAAAACAAAATTTCAGTCGTGATTCTAAATTTGCATTCGATTCCGTAAAACTGTTTTCGAGAAATTAATTATGAAGTTGGACCAAACATGTGACATCATAGCTTCATATTGATGCCAAATGCGAAACCTTTTGTGAAAGTGAAAGTATATTTAGCAACTTATATTTTTTGCGGTCTCGAGTTCGAGACCCCGAGTCCTTGAACCCGAGACCAAGACCAAGACCGAGTCATTTGCATCCGAGATCAAGACCGGACAATTCGAGTCCGAGACGGTGGGCCGAGAATTTTAATAATCACTTGATTGGGGAAGGGGCTCAACGCAGTGGGGTTTGCCAATTGTCGGAAAAAATGAAAGGAAACGTAAGCCGCATAAACGACAAGAAAAAATAACGGATGTCGCTCGGAGGGTTAATTAAACGATATCGCAGAACCAGACTTATCTGAATTTGAATTTGATTGGGGGAAGGCACTGGGGTTATTGGATGAAAACACAAAAGCAAATTGTGGGAAAACGAAATGAAAACCCTTAATTATACAAAGATATCTCAAAGAGCGAGGAAATTGGTCCCTCAGGACATCACT